>CAUYLG010007850.1:0-23694 GCA_963573385.1 Cacajao melanocephalus | reverse complement strand
CCTGTATCTGGCATTTCTCCCCATGTTATCCTTCCCCAACCTGTTTTTTAGTTTTTAAAGATGGGATGGTTAATCTGGTTTCCATTATTCCATAATTACTAGATACCAAAGATCATGTTATAATTTTAAGTTTCTCAGAATGTCTGCCTGTCCCCAGATATCTTCAGGACTGCCTTTCAGAGTGCTTATAATTCCATCATAAAATAATCACTACTTTGGACCTTTTCATATTTGAATATCTGCTTAAGATGCAAAAGTGTTCCATGGGAAAAGAAGCATAATAGTACAAGCAGCTTGCTAAACATTTATAGGGCATCCGAAGGCATAGAAATGTTATGGACCTGGAAGTCTGGGTACCTGGCTTCAGTCTTGAATCTACCACAGACAAGGTGTGATGTGGCTAAGTTGTTTGACTTTTCTGGGCCCAATTTTATCACTTGTAAAATAAGGGGGATAAAGTAGGTGATTACTTGGCCTCTGGCCTTGTGTGACTTGACAGAATGTAGAAGCCTGGAATTAGAGGATTTGGAGGAGTTAAGGAACACCGCTAAAAGGGGAGTAAAGAGGCCTCTTTTAAAATTATCCTTAAGCCTAGTACATTAATTTCCTAGGGCTGCCATAACGGAATACCACAGACTGGGTGGCTTAAAAATCAAACATTTATTAATCACAACAGAAATTTATTCCTTCCAGTTTTGGAAGATAGAAGACCAAGATCAACCTGTCAGCAGGTTTAGTTTCTTCTGAGGCTTCTCTCCTTGGCTGTCAGATGCTCTGTCTTTTCCTTGTGTTCTTACATGCTTTTTCCTCTGTATGCAAGTGTCCCTGGTGTCTCTTTGTGTGTCCTAATCTTTTTTTAAAGAAACCAGTTAGATTGGCTTAGGACACATCCTGATGGCTTCTTTTTAATTTGATTAACTCTTTAAAGACCCCGTCTCCAAATACAATCATGTTCTGAGGTACTGGGGGTTAGGGCTTCAACATATGCATTTTATCTAGGTGGATACAATTTATCCTATAACAGCTAGTAGTTCCATAAGTACAAACTTGACAGGTACCTAATTATTGACTACAAATGCCTGAATTTCTGTGATTTGAGTTAGAAATGTTACCAATCTAGAATTTGAAATGGCTGATCCTAAGTATTGATAACTTTATCAACTTTGCAGGATAGGGCACAGAATAATGGTTATCACCATAACAGGGAGGCTCGCTCCCATAGTATGATCATTGTTGGCAATACATCTCCTCTATGGTTAGCTCTATGACAGGAGCTATAGAAGCTACAGAAGTAGACCCTCTGTTAGTTTTTGAGGAACTTAAATATAGTTTGAGAAACACAACAAAATTTTCTTAAAACTCCAACAAATCATAAAGGACAATGTAGTGGAATATTATTTATGCTAAGTGCTATGAGAGTTCAGATGTCAGAACTAATAAGGTCTGAAGAAATAAGATAAGGGTTTGTGACAAAGATGGAACTCAGGATGTTTCTTGAAGGTTGGATATTTTTGGATAAACCAAAGAGGACGAAAGTAAGGGGAATAAAATGTTCATTTTTGTTAGAAAAATTTTATTGTCTAATAAGAGTTTAGTCTTCTGAGACTAGGTCAATTTCAGGGTGTCATTTGTGAAAATGAATGTAATTGTTCCTTATCACTAATGGATGACAATAATCAATATTGTAATTGTGGTTATAACTCATAATTATTTAAAGATGGTTATAATATATAGTTTTTTCAGTTATAAGTTTTGCAGACCCTTTCTAGTATTTATTAAACACTTTTCAGATCCAATTTGTATCACAAAATTTACTAAAGTTTCTCAAATAAAATTTACTAAAGTTCCTCCTTATCACTTTTCTTGGTTTCTCCTGTTTAATGCTTTGGTTAAGGGCATCACTGTCTACCTTGGATCTTAAGAAAAACTTTGAACTATTTTTGACTCTTTCTGGGTCTAATCACCATTTTAATTTGGCTACTAGGTGTAGCTATTCCTACTTCTATACTAACCTTTCTTACATCTTTCCTGGTCTATTATAGTAGATTAATGGACCTCTTTGCTTCCCAGCTCTCCTGATAATATTTCTTGTACTGCTATTAGAGTTATTATAGTGAATAGACTTCAGTAGATTGCTTTTCTGAGGGCTTCTGACATCTCTTCATAACCTGGAGGAAAAAAAACTATGAGGGCACTTACAAATTTGCTTCTAGCCTGGCTTTCTAGCTTTCTTCCCACCCTACTATACTCTAGTCTTAGTATTCTGAGTATGACAGCAAGTGGAAAAGGGAATATGCTAAACAAGAAGGCATGAAGATATGTAATATACTTATATTCTCCATTAGTAGACTTGTACTTACTCTTTAAGGCTTGGTGAAATATCATTCCCTTTGTTCCACATTCTCTGACTTCATCCCCTTTCTTAATTTATACAGATTGTAAGTACTTACTACATTGTTTCAGAGTTATTTCTGTCCTTGGATGTTTTCATACTAGGCTGTGAGCTCCTTGAGGGTAGGGATCAATATGTTACTCATCTTTATATTCCTAGTGTTCAATATCTGTAGGTCCCCTGAGACTGCCACTAGGAGGCTCCAAAGCCATCCACATGAGGAAATTTGGTTTGCTTCCAGGTTAGGCAAGGAACTGATGATGCTTGACAAATTCTTATAAAAAAAATTCAGATGTTTTCAAGATGGCAACAGTACACACTGGGGACTAATGGGAGAGGGAAGGAGGGAGGCAAGGATTGAAAAACTAACTCTTGGATACTATGCTCACTATTTGGATGATGGGATCATTCATATCCCAAACCTCAGCATCACACAATATATCCATGTAACAAACTTGCACATGTACATTCCCTGAACCTAAAATAAAAGTTGAAATTACAAAAAAAGTTATGATATCTAAATCTTTGTTTTAATTTTTTTGGAATTCTGTTGTGTTTTCTGGTTGACTTTGGCATTTAGCAGCTTTGGATTACACAGCCCTTTGGCAAACTTATTCCTAAATGATGGTAAGTCAGAAATATAAATATTTCAATCCTAGACACTCTAGGTGAAAGTCAATTCTCAAAGAGGCTTAGTTTTTTTCAATCACAGAATGAAGGCAAAGCTACTGATGCCATAATCCAAGGCCTAAACACTTACTTGCTTCTTCTTCAAAAAGAATATATCGAGTGTCTTTGTAAGATGTGTTAAGTGTTTTTTAATTTGAACCTTTTTAAAGATACAAAAAGGATGTATCAAGTGTTTTTTAATTTGAACAATGGTTCAATTACCTTCAAAAGGATCTTCATATACCAGATTCCAACAGAAATTGGCATCTCAGATTATTACTGCTCAATGGTCAAATATGTTAGGCTATTGGCTCTAATAGGCACTCATGAATTCTGCTTTGGTATAGTCAATTCCAACTCATTTTGTTATAAGGTTGTTTCTTTAGGGTCCTCTTGATAGTGGAACAATCTTAGAGCTTCTGTTTGGAGGTGAAGAGTAAGAAAGGAACATGCAGAGCTACATCCATCTCTTCATGCACCTCTGTCTTTTTTTTCCCCACATCTAAATTCTGTCTTTGTGGCTGAGTTCATCTTCTCTGAGTGTTTCTCCAGACTGTAGTAGTCTTTTTCCTAAATTCAGAATAACAGCATCCTCGAGTTAGAATAACTTCAGTTAATGTAGTGCAATCTTCTACCTAATGTGTGAATTCTGCCAAATGTGGTTTAAAATGGCCCCAGATACACTGAATGAATCAGCACATGTCTTGATTTTGGCCTAGGCTAGTTATGTAGCAGTTCTTATCTAAATCCCATTCTCTTCTAAGAATGAATGCTTTGTTTCAAGTTATGTATATCACTGCTGACTATTTTTTATGACTATATTTGTCTCTTGGTATTTGTGGGGGATTTGTTACAGTTCCTGCAGTGGGTACCCAAATCTGATTAGATGCTCAAGTACCTGATATAAAATGGTAGTATTTGCATATAATCTGTACATATCCTCCTATATACTTTAAATAATCTCTAGATTACTTTTAATACTTAATACAATGTAAATGCTATGTAAATAGTTATTACACTATTGTTTAAAGAATAATGACAAGGAAAAGTCTGCACCTGTACAGACACAATTAAAACATATTTTCAATCTATGGTTGGTTGAATCTGCAGACACAGAACTCATGGATACAGAGGGTGGACTGTACTCAGCCCTTTTATTTGGCACTTTTGTGAAGAATCAGTCCAGCCAAACAAAATATCATTGTGAATGGAATCACAGAAATTGCAGGTGAAAGAAATGAAATAGATTTGATACATTCTGATACTTCATTTAGATTAGGATTAGATCCAGTTCTGCAGGGATTTTCACTTGAAAATAGCCTTCAGATTGAATATGAGACCTGGTGTACAGATGAAAAATCATGACTGTGGTCAATACTGTGACGAGGGCCTTAGAAATATTTAGCAGATGAATGATTTATGCTGATTTGTTGTGGCTGCTGCTGGGTTCGGCCTCCAGTCCTATTGTATTGCATGCTTTCATGAACATTCTTCAGATGGGCCTATAGTGTCTTCATATGGGAATGATGTAAAGCTAGAGGAACAATGCAGGCCAGAGAGGAAGGATCTGGAGCAGAGACTTGAATATTCATGGATATCTGCCAAGTATCCATATATATTTGCATACATTTAGAAGTGGCTAAAATACTTGCTAAGGCAGATTCTGCCAGAGTGTCATTTGTTCTGCTGGGTGATACAGTGAGAAGAGCATTAGCAGTCAGGTGGCTTGGGTTCCAATCTTTCCTTGGTAAATGACTGTGAAACCTCAGGCACATCACTTCATCCTTAGCCCCAGTTGTCGTATCTGTGAAAGGTTATCCTACTCTACCCATTGCTCTAGAGCAGGAGTCAGCAAAGTACAGACTGCAGACGAAATTCTGCCACCACCTGTTTTTGTAAAGTTTTATTGGCACATAGCCATGCCCATTCATTTGTGTAATTGTATATAGCTGCTTTTGCATTTGGCATCAGAATTTTTTTGTTTTTTAATTTGGAAAGATCTTTATTTTTCATGGAGAGTGGCAGCCCAGCCACAGAGTTGAGTAGTTGCAAGAGATTGTATGACTCACAAAACCTAAAATACTTTCTGTCTGGTTCTTTATGAAAAAAGTGTGCCAAACCTTGCTCTAGAGAACATTTGAAAAATCAGGGGATTTTCAAAGAGACTGGGGATGCTACTGGTATCTGGTTGGTAAGGCCAAGAATGTCAACTATTCTACTGGGCAATACACAATGAAGCACCGTCTTGCCTGAAATTCTGATAACTCCCCCCTAAATATTCCTTCTCCTTTGTGATTCTAAGAATAGCCACTTTGAAAGCTTTATTAACTATGCAGTTTTGCAAAATGGGTCAGGACATTTTTTTAACCACTCTCCTTAACCTTAAAAAGGGTATCTACCTCAAAATGAAATCATTTGTTATGTTTCATGGTGCAATATTACAGCATTTCCTTTAAAATCAGGAAGAAACCAATGATGCTTACAGTTTACCTTTGTACAAGAGATTCTAACCAGCACAATAATGACAATAACTGTGAAGGGTCTGAGGTTTTACCCTACTTAGAAGCTAAGAAAGGTAGTCTACCAGAGTTTCATGGATACCGGCAGAAGACATAAGACTCCCATGTCTGAGACAAAGGACTTTATTTTCACAGCAATAACAGTGGCCAGAATATCAGCAATTGTTTTGTACTATTTTCCTGAGTCTCAGTTCCTATATGAAAATAAGAATCCGACTAAGTGATCCTTGCTGCAATGGGTTGTATTAGACAGGAGGGGAACCCTGAGTTTAGGGAGCCTGAATTTTTCATAATGAGCAGTAAATAGACCTGCCCTTTCCTATGGAGGGAAATATTATCTTTACTATATTGGACAGTAAGCATGCCTGTCCTTTGCTCTGGAGGGAAGTGCTAACTCTGTCTTCCAATTCTGTTTACTATAGAAACATCCTTGAAAAGATACTTTGGAACAAAGGCAGTCAGTGTCTCTGATCCTAAGATAAGCAGAAACTCAAGAGTTCTATGTCTTACTACAAGTTAGAAAGGTAAAGTAAATAAAAAATAAAAGTTGAAAGGAAAAAACAAAATTGCTACTATTAGTAGATGATATTATTTCCACAGTGAATTCATGAACATGTCTAGATACAAATAGAAATAATGGGAAAGATCACCAAAATTTCTGAATTCAAGCTCCATATACCAAAACCAGTTGCATTTTTTTCTACAAAAATCTAGAACATACTATAAAAATGATACCATTTATAAAGGCAGCAAAACCCAAATTACAATAATCTGACAAATGTTACACCAAATTTTAATAGAGGAAATTGTAAAACTTTTATTGAAAAACATAAAAGAAAACCTGCATGGAGATATGCCATGTCATATCATGGATAGGAAGACTAAATATCTTGAAATTGTCTCTGAATTAGTGTATAAATTCAATGCAATTCAAACTCCTACAAGCCACATGTGTGTGTGTGTGTGTGTGTGTGTGTGTGTGTGTGTGTGTGTATAGTAAGCTGATCACCTCAGAAGATGCAGAGAAAGCATTTGATAAAATTCAGTATCCATTCATGATTAAAAACTCTCAGCAGGTCTGTGCATGGTGGCTCACACCTGTAATCCTAGCACTTTGTGAGGACGAGGCAGGCAGATCATGAGGTCAGGTGTTTGAGACCAGCCTGACCAACATGGTGAAACCCTGTCTCTAATAAAAATACAAAAATTAACTGGGCATAGTGGCATGTGCCTGTAATCCCAACTAGTCAGGAGAATCACTTGAACCCAGGAGGCGGAGGTTGCAGTGAGCTGAGACCGCACCACTGCCCTCTAGCCTGGGTGACAGAGTGAGACTCCGTCTCAAAAAAAACCCAAAAAAACAAAAACTCTCAGCAATCCGGAAGAGTTAGGAACTTCCTTAATGAATCTAATAAAATGTATAGAGAATACATTTATGTGTATAGAACTGAAAACTACAAAAAGTGGTGAAAGAAATCAGATAAATAGAGAGAGAGAAGAAATGTGTTCATGGATTAGAAGACTCAGTATTATTAAGATATCATCAATTCTTGGCTGGGCGTGGTTGCTCACACCTGTAATCCCCGCACTTTGGGAGGCCGAGGTGAGTGGATCACAAGGTCAGGAGTTTGAGACCAGTCTGACTAACATGGTGAAATCTCGTCTCTATTAAAAATACAAAAATTAGTGGGGTGTGGTGGCACACACCTGTAATCTCAACTACTCAGGAGGCTGAGGCAGAAGAATCGCTTGAACCCAGGAGGTGAAGGTTGCAGTGAGCCCAGAACTTGCCATTGCACTCCAACCTGGACGACAGAGTGAGACTCCATCTCAAAAAAAAAAAAAAAAAAAAATCGGTTTTTCTTGATGTGGTCTGTAGATTCAACTCAGTCCCCAAAAACCACAGAAAACTTTTCTGTATATGTGTGTTTGTGTGTATGAATACACACACACACCACACACACACACACACACACACACACACGAACTAGAATAAGTAAAATAGTTTCAAAAAAGTAAGACAATATAGAGCCATTATAATCAAGGGAGTATGGTATTCATAGAAGAATAACATATAGATCAGTGGAGCAGAATAGAGAGTTTAGAAATAGACCCACAAAATAATGTCAACTAAATGTTGACGGAGATACAAAGGCAACTCAATACAGAAAGGAGAGTCTTTTCGACAAATGAAACTGGAAAAATTGGAAGTTCTTATGTGAAAAGATAAACCTTGCTACCTTTCTCATACTTTATACAAAAAATAATGAAAACAATCATATACCTAAATGCAAAACACAACACTTATAAAACTTCTAGAGGTAAAGGCGAGAAATCTGTGTGACCTTGGAATTAACAAAAAGTTTTTAGATACACTAATGAAAGTATGGGCCAGGCGTGGTAGCTCACGCCTGTAATCCCAGCACTTTGGGAGGCTGAGGCGGGTGGATCATTTGAGGCCAGGAGTTTGAGACCAGCTTGGGCAGCATTGTGAAACCCTGTCTCTGCTAAAAGTATAAAAATTAGCCAGGTGTGGTGGCACATGCTTGTAATCCCAGCTACTCAGGAGGCTGAAGCAGGATGATTGCTTGAACCCAGGAGGCAGAGGCTGCAGTGAGCCAAGATCACACCACTGTACTCCAGCCTGGGGGACAGGGCAAGACTGTGTCTCAAAAAAACAAAAACAAACAAACAAAAAAAGTATGATCCATAAAAAGGAAACAAGAAAAATAGATAAATTGGACTTTATCAACATTTAAAAATGCTCTGTAAAAGACCCTTTAATGAAAAAGTGACACCACAGACTAGGAGTGAATATTTTAAAATCACAAATTTGGTAAAGGACTTGTGCCTAGAATATATAAAGAACTCTTAAAATTAAAAAAATTAGAAAATAACCAAATAAAACACAGGCAAGAGGTATGAACAGACGCTTTACCAAAGAAGATATATGGATGGAAAATAAGTATATAAAAATATGCTCAACATCATTGTCATTAGGGAAATGGAAATTAAAACCGCAATGAGATAACACTATAAATCTGTTAGAAGTCAAACAAAGATAATTGAAAATACCACAATGAGATACCCCTACAACTCTGTTAGAAGTCTAACAAACAAAACTGAATATACCAATTATTGTTGAGGATGTGGAGCACTTGGAACTCTTATCCAATGCTGGTGAGAATGCAAAATAATACAGCCATTGTGAAAAAAAGTTTTGACAGTTTTCTGTAAAGCTAAATGTGTAATTACCATATGACCCTGTAGCTTTGCTTTCATGAATTTACTCAGGTCAACTGAAAACTAATGTTCACAGGAAAGCTGGTATGTGAATGTTTATTGAAGCTATATATTCATTCTCGAAAACTGGAAACAACTATATTGTGATTTCTTTCAGTGGGCGAATGAGTAAACAAACTATGGTACAGCCATTCAATGGAATATTATTCAGCAATAAAAAGGAATTAACTATTGATTGACAACAACTTGGATGAATTCTAAATGCATTTTGCAAAGTGAAAGAAGCCATATCCCAAAGGCTACATATTGTACGATTCCATTGTTATGACATTCTGGAAAAGAGAAAGCTATAGAAACAGATAAACAAAACCAAAAACAACAAATAAGTGTTGGCCAGAATGAGGATGGATGGAGGGCTTGATAATGGAAAGTAGCATGAGGGAGTTTTTTGGGGTGATCATATTGTTTTGCATGGTAATGCACTAGTGGTTACTTGATCCTATGCACTTGTCAAAACCCATAGGACTGTATGCAACAAAGAGTGAATTTTACTGTCTTCAATTTTAAAAAAACAACCAGGATATTGGGAGAACCTAAGGTAGACTGCAGATTTGGCAAATACATTTAACTCTATGGTGATAAATGGCACAACCACGCTGAAAACTTGGAGGAGAAAGAAGCTGAATAACTTTATTTTGAATGGATACTGTAAAGCTAAATAAAAAAGAAGTATGCAAAAACACTGTACTGTAGTTGGTAAATATGTTTCTTAAAAGAGTATGGGTTAGCAATTCTGAAACTACTTTGTATGTGTATTAGTGTTGAGCAAATAAGCAAATATATTGTAGTTTATGAAAAGTAGGCTTTTTACTGTCAGAGAAAGAAATTACAGATAAGAAAATGAGAATGCTAAAATGAATTCTTTAGTGTTGGATTGGAGTTGGACTAGTGTGTTCTTCTTTTCCTTTTAAGATAGAAAAATAAATATAGATATATGTGTGTACATCAGTTGGTAACCCTATATGCCTCTCCGAGCTCTTTCTACTTGAGAGGGCCTAGAAGTAGTGATACGCTGGTAGCAATGAACACATGTGGTGCCTAAATCCTGGTTTCTAAATATTATTCTCCAATAGAAGGAACCAGGTCTCCTTAGAGAAGTGGATGATTCTAGGATGGGCAGGAAAATACAAGATGAGCCTGGGATCTTTGTGGTGTCAGAAAGAAAGGAAGTGCTTACAAAAAAAGGATTGAGGCTATGTCAAAAAGTCACAAAGGCTGAGCTGAAGGAGCTCTCAGTAGCCAAAGCTGGAACAATTTGTGCAACAAAATAAATAAATGTGACTTAATAAAATAATATCCATAAGTTCATACACACACACACACACACACACACACACACACACACACACACACGATGCTTGAATAAATAAATGAGTGGCAAAGAGACAACTCTCTTCCTTATAGAAGAATTCCAATTAATAAATGTAGAGGGAATGAGAAAAACAGGAATTGGAACACCAGAGTAATAATTGCTGTAGGTGAGATACACTGAGGGATGGTAAAATTAGTGGGTAAAAGTTTACAGAAAAATGTGGTATTGCATAGCCTAAAAATATCTCTTACAAAATATTTATTAATCACGAAGGCAAAATAGTAACTTTGTAGTGGAGAAACCCACCAGAACCCATTTTAACCAAGGGAACAAGGTTATAATGTCACCATTAATAAGATCTAAACATACCTTTGTGGTATCTTTCGACAAAGTCCGTAACTTATTTCAACTACAAAGAAACTTTGGTCAGCCCAAACTGAGAGATATTCTACCTAAAACTGATGATTACCTGACCAGTGCTCTTCAAAAGCACAAAGGTAATAGAGACAAGGAAAGACCAAGAAATTATCACAGTCCAGAGGAGACTAAGGAAACATGGAAACTAATGCAATGTGGGATCTTGGATTAGGTCCTGGAATAGAAAACAGGTACTCCTCCTGCCCCCAACCCCCTGACAGGCCCTAGTGTGTGATGTTCCCCTCCATGTGTCCATGTTCAACTCCCACCCTTGAGTAAGAACATGCGGTGTTTGGCTTTCTGCTCATGTGTTAGTTTGCTGTGAATGATGGTTTCCAGCTTCATCCATGTTCCTGTAAAGGACATGAACTCATCCTTTTTATGGCTGCATAGTATTCCATGGTGTATATGTGCCACGTTTTCTTTATCCAGTCTATCATTGATGGGCATTTGGGTTGGTTCCAAGTCTTTGCTATTGTGAACAATGCCACAATAAACATAACTGTGCATGTATCTTTACAGTAAAATGATTTATAATCCTTTGGCTATATACCCAGTAATGGGATTGCTGGGTCAAATGGTATTTCTGGTTCTAGATCCTTGAGGAATCACCACACTGTCTTCCACCATGGTTGAACTAATTTACACTTTCACCAACAGTGTAAAAGCATTCCTATTTCTTCACATCCTCTCCAGCATCTGTTTTCTGACTTTTTAATGATTGCCATTATAACTGGTGTGAGATGCTATCGCACTGTGGTTTTGATTTGCAGTTCTCTAATGACCAGTGATGATGAGCATTTTTTTCGTATGTCTGTTGGCTGCATAAATGTCTTTTCTTGAGAAGTGTCTGTTCATATCCTTTGCCCACTTTCTGATTTTTTTTTGTTCTTATAAGTTTGATTAAGTTCTTTATAGATTCTGGATATTAGCACTTTGTCAGATGGATAAACTGCAAAATTTTCTCCCATTCTGTGGGTTGCCTGTTCACTCTGATAAGAGTTTCTTTTGCTGTGCAGTAATGCTTTAGTTTAATTAGATCCCATTTGTCTATTTTGGCTTGCCATTGCTTTTTGTGTTTTAGTCATGAAGTCTTTGCCCATGCCTCTGTCCTGAATGATATTGCATAGGTTTTCTTCTAGGATTTTTATGGGTTTAGGTCTTATGTTTAAGTCTTTAATCCATCTTGAGTTAATTTTGTATAAAGAGTGAGGAAGGGATCCTGTTTCAGCTTTCCACATATGGCTAGCCAGTTTTTCCAACACCATTTATTAAATAGGGAATCCTTTCCCCATTGCTTGTTTTTATAAGGTTTGTCAAAGATCAGATGGTTGTAGATGTGCAGTGTTATTTCTGAGGTCTCTGTTCTGTTCCATTGGTCTATATGTCTGTTTTGGTACCAGTACCATGCTGTTTTGGTTATTATAGCCTTGTAATATAGTTTGAAGTCAGGTAGCATGATGTCTCCAGCTTTGTTCTTTTTGCTTAGGATTGTCTTGGCTATGCAGGCTCTTTTTTGGTTCCATATGAAATTTAAAGTAGTTATTTTCAATTCTGTGAAGAAAAGTCAATGGTAGTTTGATGGGAATAGCATTGAATCTATAAATTACTTTGGGCAGTATGGCCATTTTCACAATATTGATTCTTCCTATCTATGAGCATGGAATGTTTTTCCATTTGTTTGTGTCCTCTCTTATGTCCTTGAGGAGTGGTTTGTAGTTCTCCTTGAAGAGGTCCTTCACATCCCTTGTAAGTTGTATTCCTAGGTATTTTATTCTCTTTGTAGCAATTGTGAATGGGAGTTCACTCATGATTTGGCTCTCTGTTTGTCTGTTATTGGTGTATAGGAATGCTTGTGATTTTTGCACATTGATTTTGTATCCTGATACTTTGCTGAAGTTGCTTATCAGCTTAAGGAGATTTTGGGCTGAGACGATGGAGTTTTCTAAATATACAATCATGTCATCTGAAAACAGAGACAATTTGACTTTCTCTTTTTCTGTTTGAATACCCTTTATTTCTTTCTCTTGCCTGATTGCCGTGGCCAGAACTTCCAATACTATGTTGAATAGGAGTGGTGAGAGAGGACATCCTTGTCTTGTGCTGGGTTTCAAAGGGAATGCTTCCAGTTTTTGTCCATTCAGTATGATAAGGGCTGTGGGTTTGTCATAAATAGCTATTATTTTGAGATACGTTCCATCAATATCTAGTTTAATAAGAGACTTTAGCATTGAGGGCTGTTGAATTTTGTTGAAGGCTTTTTCTGCATCTGCTGAGTTAATCATTTGGTTTCTGTCATTGGTTCTGTTTATGTGATGGATTACATTTACTGATTTGCATATGTTGAACCAGCCCTGCATCCCAGGGATGAAGCCAACTTGATCATGGTGGACAAGCTTTTTGATGTGCTGCTGGATTTGTTTTGACAGTATTTTATTTAGGATTTTCGCATTGATGTTTCTTAAGGATATTGGCCTGATTTTTTGTTTGTTTGTTTTGTCTCTGCCAGGTTTTGGTATCAGAATGATGCTGGCCTCATAATTAGTTAGGGAAGAGTCTCTCTTTTTGTATTGTTTGGAATAGTTTCAGAAGGAATGGCACCAGCTCCTCTTTGTACCTCTGGTAGAATTCGGTTGTGAATCCATCTGGTCCTGGACATTTTTTGGTTGGTAAGCTATTGATTGCTGCCTCAATTTCAGAACTTGTTATTGGTCTATTCAGGGATTCAACTTCTTTTCAGTTTAGTCTTGGGAGGGTGTATGTGTCCAGGAATTTCTCCATTTCTTCTAGATTTACTAATTTATTTGTGTAGAGGTGTTTATAGTGTCCTCTGATGGTAGTTTGTATTTCTGTGGGATTAGTGGTGATATCCCCTTTATCATTTTTTATTGTGTCTGTTTGATTCTTTTCTCTTTTCTTCTTTATTAGTCTGGCTAGTAGTCTATCTATTTTGTTGATCTTTTCAAAAAACCAGCTTGTGGATTCATTGAGTTTTTGAAGGGTTTTTTGTGTCTCTATCTCTTGCAGTTCTACTCTGATCTTAATTATTTCTTGTAGTTTCAGCTACTTTGAAAGATCAACATTATTTTCCATATTTGTAATTTTCTTTGATGTACTATAGGTTATCAGGATCTATCTGAGACTATTATAGCTGGAAATATATAGTACCACAAGCAGGATACTAATAACAAAAATAATTATAGGTACTCTTCATTGTGCTCTTATTGTATGAATAGTGCAATGCCTTTTGTGTATCTGTATAATAACAGTAGATAAAGGAATGAAATCTTAGAAAGGTGTTTTGTCTACCACTTTTGTAACTAATAAGTGGGTACCAAGCCAGGATTTGAACAGAGGTCTGCTTGACTCCAAACTCTTCACTGTGCTGCACTTGGTAGGCATGGAATGTAGCACAACTGTCTTGCCTTCTTTATTCTGCATGTTCTTGTTCTATTAATTTAGACTAAGATTGCATTAATCACTTTGACAGCAATATCATAGCACTGACTTATATTAAGTTGATATTCAACTAAAGCCTAAAAATCTTAATAAGATCTTAAGTATATGAGCTCCCGTTTGGTCTGGCTTTCCCGTCTTAAATCTTATGTTATTAATTTTCAGTATCAATGAGGCCTTTGTGTTCATGTCTTTACCTTCCATTTTTTTGGGATTTCAGCATAAGTTTTTAGATTGCCAAGATAATTTTGAATTTTGAATGTGTCATATACGATACTAACTCTTCCCTCAGATATATTACCATATGCATCTTTGATAAGCATTTTTGCTTTGTATTTATCTAGTCTTTGATACAATTTAAAATGATTAGAGCTGAATAAGGAATCTATACTTTTACTTTTTATAAGGTATATCTATTTTTTTCTCTAAACATTTTGAAATCTACTTTCCTAAAGTTTAGGACATATGTTTGGGCATGTTCATGGTTTTCTTTTCTGATTGTTATTAATATAAAGGTAATGTCATCATTTTATTTCAAGGTTCTTGTTGGAGTGATGTTGAGAATGTGAGTTACAATTGTTGCTTCTGCTGCTTTCTGAGCAATATATTTTTTAGATAGGAAATAGGGAGTTTAGTTGGTGTTATCTTCAAATTAAACTTATATCAAAGATATCAGGATAACTGAAACTATCCTTCACTTTTTATAGCATGTTTTGATACAAGTTTTATAATCTTTTCTGAGAAAGCATCATCCATATTTCTTTTCTACATGGACTATCTATGGAACACCACTGTAACAGTATAATTCAGTTTTTCTTTTTAGTTCCTCCTTTTATTGTTTAATATAATTCTACTACTAAGCTCATGAGTTTTCATATAGGAGTAACTTCTGGAAAGAGCACTGAACTTGGCTTTGAACATACCTGGATTTGAGGACTGACCAGGTAATGTGAACTTGTGCAAGTCAAGCTTTATGGACCTCAGTTTTCTTGTATTTAAGATAGTGATAATAATGGTGTTCTTTATCATTTAGGTTATACAACAGGTTAAGATTTTAAAAACAGGTAACTGACTATTAATGACTTATAAAAATAGTATGTTTTTCTCATATGATGAGAAATTAAGAGATAGGCAGTCTAGCACAGGTATGCTGGGTCAACAAAGACATTAGGGACCTGAGCTCTGTCCATTTTTCTGTTTAACACCTTTAGTGTGTAATCCTTTACCCTCTTGTTTCTTTTCTGTTTTATTTTTTATGAGATGGTGTCTGTTGCCCAGGCTGGAGTGCAGTGGCATGATCTTGGCTCACTGCAACCTCTGCCTCCTGGGTTCAAGTGATTCTCCTGCCTCTGCCTCCTGAGTAGCTGGGACTACAGGCATGTGCCACCATGCCTGGCTAATTTTTGTACTTTTAGTAGAAATGGGGTTTCACCCTGTTGGCCAGGCTGGTCTTGAACTCCTGACCTCAAGTAATCCACCTGCCTCAGCCTCCCAAAGTGCTGGGATTACTGGGGTGAGCCACTGTGTCCGACCCCCTGTCTTGCTTTTTGACTCAAGACTACAAAGTGGCTACTAGAACTCGGGGCTTCATGTCTATGTTTCAGAGATAGAAAATAGCAGGGACTAAGGGACTAAAGGGAAAAACTGAGTTTCTCTTAGCTCTGTCTTTTAATTTGACAAAGAAAGTCTCCCTTTTGGAGAAGTCTGCCTGCAGCTCATTTTCCAGAACCATGTTACATGATTACCCTTTTCTGCAAGGAAAGCTAGGAAATTGTATATTGTAGCTTTTAAGTCTCTATAATAGATGAAGGCAAGGGAGAAAGGATTGTATTTAGGGTTTGGGTCAGCTGTCAACAATGTCTGCTATTTACTTTGATAGTATTGTTGGAAGGATTGAATGAGATGATGTAATCCAAAAAGTTTTAAAGAATGTAATTTATATCAATTTAAACTGTATTATTCTCCTTTACTTCTATGTGATTGTCTTGAAAGCTAGTATATTCTTGCACTAATTTATCCAATTTTTGTATTTAAGTCTCAGAAAATCTGTGAGACTAGTTATTTATGTTAAATGAGTTCACTTTATTTCCCATATTCCAGAAATTGGTGTATATATGTTTAGGCATAAATACTGCATTATTTCTACTCAGCTCTCCTGTTTTAACTGAGAATTAGTGAAGGACATTTTCACATCTGGCTTATCTTTGTGTCCCACACATCCTAACTCATAGTCATGGGTTTGTATTTATAGCTGGGATTTTCCTTTAGAAATATAAAAGAAAAGACTACTTTTCCAGAACAGTATTCCACCCTTTTTGCCATATGACCTATATTTTCTCCTAAGTGTCACTGAGCATAGCTTTCCTTTTAGTACCATCCAAAATCATTGGTGTCAAAGTGGCAAAGCAGTTATTTTTTTAACTTCTATTAAAATTCTATAGTTTTGCTATGCAGAACTTGAAAGTTTTTAGAGTTTTCACTTAGATTACTGCTGATGGTATCATTTGTTCCTATGAGAATCAGTTGAATCATATTTTAATCAATTAAATTTAATTAAATTATTAATTATACTAAATCAATTTATTTTCATAATTAATCATTAATTAAATTAATAAATAAATTTAACAGTTATAAATTAATCAAATTAATTTAATAAATTAATTTAATTGTAAATTAATAGATGTATTATGTAAAAATACATAATTATGTAAAAATTAATAAATAACTTTAGGGCATGAGAGCTTCCTGCGAGTTGGGAAGCATTCTGTATGAATTTTTATTTTTGACGGAGCTGTTTTCTGGAGACTACGTCTGCTTTGAATGAAAATCATACTTAAGTATAAAAAGCAGTATGGGAAAATAATTGGGGAAAGGCCGTATCTCCCATGACTCTAGACCTCCTGTGCTCTCTTTGTTGACTCAAAAAATATTTCTAGATTGAAAGAATGATTTCTGAGTCAGAATTAAGCTATTTTACTCAAGGTACAAGAAAAATAGCAGAGAAAACCCTGACTAGGTAAGCCATAGATCAGCAGCTCTAACTTGAGCTGAGTAGGCTGACTGGCAGGTGAATTTAAAAAATAGACCAAGTACCCTAAATACACATGCTGAAGCTATCACCTGGTCCTGTAGCATGAGGTAGAGAGAATGACCTATATAGTCACTAGTATTCAAAATTGTATTATAATATTTTTTCCTATGGAAAATGGTAAGAGAATGTTAAAAAAATCTCTTATTACCCAGGAGGTAAATAAGTCCTGAAGGTGATCCAGGAAGGAGAATTGAGGAGTGAGAATCTTAAATTATGTCAGAGAGAGCTAAGAAACAGATAGATCTCCCAAGAATTTGGAAATGACCAGAAGAACTTTCAAGATGTGTCGTGGAGTTGGAGAGCCTTCTGATTGATTACTTCTGCATCTGTTTAGGCTAATGAAAATGCCAGTAGCTTATTGATTCTGTCATTTTGGGTAAAGCAAGACTTTGATGGTATATTATTTTTTGTTTTGTTTTAGTTTTTGCTGCCTGCCTTCTTTCTTTCTTTTCGTAGACATTGTTCGAAGTGATGTTGCCTTAGATAAACAGAAAGGCTGCAAGATTGCCCAGCACCCTGATGTTATGCTGGAGCTCCAAAGGGAGAAGGCAGCTCAGATGCATCTGGTTCTTCTAAAGGAGCAATTCTCCAATACTTACAGTAATCTCATATTAACAGGTAAGGCTGTTGGAGTTGGTTGAAATCTTAGAGCATTCAGTTAGCAACTTGTTACTTTGGGTATGCACCTGTCTGTCTCCACCCACTGTATCCCTTTTTAAATTGTGATGACTTGTCTTTTTATTACAAATATTCCTTGTAGTTTGCAGATATATTTTGACTTGAAATTATGGGTGATTCAGCATGTGTTTTCTTCTCAAAACACAGAACCAATAAAAACCTAATGAAGCCTTTAAAAATATGACTTTCTAGATGTGTGCCAGATTTGAGAGAATTACTAAATTTGGTGTCTTTTAAGAAGCAGCTATTTTCCTCTTTCTGTGTATGCCCTTTCTTTGAACCCAGTGAATATAAAGATGAAATGTAAAAGAGATAATGGTCCTTAGGCAGAGCAGAGAATGTTCTATTCTTGGTGGAGTTTGGAAATATCTGGGGAATTTGATTTTCTTTTTAAGAGCAAAGAGGCTATGAGACTGAGCCATGCTCCCTTACATCCTTGGTTCTAGGAGGAAAGTGAAAATGTGTCAGAGCTACAAGGAGAAGCAATTTTTTGCAGGGCTGCTTGCAAACTTTGCTGGTAATGAGCAAACGAGCTGCATGCTTTTGTCAGGCTTTGGAAAACATTGTAAGAACAGAATCTTATGTGAGAATCATTAAGGATTTGAGGTGAACTCAGAAGAGCAGTCCAAGTTACCTCCATTTTCTTGAGACCATGTAAGGCAGACCTGTATTATATTGACCCAAATCAACTTTAACAAATCAAAACTATGTGTTTTCCCTTGTTTATGAATATTAAAAAATAAAAAGATGGATTGTCTGACAGGCTATGACCATCTCACACTTATTTTTGTAAGTTCTAAGTTAGGAAAACTTTAACTTTTTTTTTAACAGGCTTCTTGGCATGTCACCAGGAATTGCTGAGTGGCAACCAAATTGTTTTGCTTTTAGAAAAGCACAAGACTCTTCCAACTTTTCATCTTATACCTGGTGAAAAACCCAACAGCATGAGATGAAATCCAGACTTAAATGTAGCTTTGGTGAACAGAGAAGAGGATTATGGATTTCATAAGTGTAGGCCCTATTTTTTGCTCTTTGATAGGTCATTAAGAAGGGAAAAGTTGAAAGTGATTTATGGCCAATGCATGTATTTCCCTAAGTTGGTTAGTGAAACTGGGTTTAAGTTTAGATGTTTGGGAAGAGCATAGATGTTTCTTCAAGTTTTTTTAGTCAACTTCATATGTATGTGTACATGTATCTGTGTATAAATATGTGTGTGGGGGGGGTTGGGTATTTTCCAATTCAATAAGTAGAAATTAAATATTTTTATCCCATCTTTAATCTAATATTTTTAGGCATTTATTAGAGGCCCAGACCTTGTGTTCTTTAATGTGGCATAGAAAGGGCTTAGAGTAATTCTAACCCTAAACCAAGGCTCCAGAGTATGGCTTGAAGGCATATTATCTTGAAAACACAAGTGTTCTATTAAGTTTAGTGGAATCTTTTCTAATTCTCAGTAACATAATCCCTTTGGATGTTTATTCACAGTTCAAACTGTTGGAATCAACATTGTCAACTTTTACCCTGACAACTTGCTTACTTTCTACTAAACAAACTTACCCTAGAGAAGAGCCTCTTTCCTGCTCTTACTTCTAAGCTGCTTCAAAGAGTCCTTAGGCATTTTCCACATTTTTCACCCAAATGCCTGTGCAGAGGTGGTACCCTACTGCAGACAGAGCATTTTGCATGCCCCAGTTTGTTTACATGAAAGTTCAAAAGGTTTTGATTCCAGGTGTTGGGAGGAGATGGAGCCATTTCAGTTTAGCACCAATGGTAAAACTATTTTAATTTTCTTTAACTAAGTCTTTGATTTTACACAGTGTGGTTTTCTAATTATTATGAAGTTTAATCCTTGATTTCTTGTATAAATCTTGAGAACATTGTCTCCAGACAGCTAAACATAATATTTAAACATAACTAAACTAACTTTTGTAAATATTTCCCTTTTCAGTGATGAATGTATATTGGTAAGGAGGGTGAGGTTGAAGGGGCAGAGACCTCTCAAATGAAGTGACTTTCTTTACCAACACATTCAGAACACATACTCCAGGATTTTTATCTGTATAAGTCTGGCATAATGTTTGAAATATCTGCAATGAAAGTATTTATGTGGGAACACAATGAGGAAACTGGTCCTCTAAAATCTCAGAAAGAGATCACTTTAACATCCTTCTCCTCTACCCACCAATTATTTATAGAATTTCATGTGTATGGGTGTGTAGTAATTGTTTTCTGGTCAGTTACTGGTATATTCTTTATTTTAAAAATGGGACAACTAAGATATCAGCACAGTAAAAAAATTAAGTGATTGAAATGTCATATGGTTAAAAGCATGTTAAAAATGATGGTTGTTGAGTTCCACCTCACAAGCAAGTCCTTATTCTTTGATGTTCCACCTTTACCTTATGTGACTGTCAGCTGTTGATGGGAGAGGCATGCCTTCATATTCTACATTACAGCTAATGATCCCTCTTAAACAGCTACTCCTCAGATAAGGGCAAATTGTATTCTAGCTTTGAAGGCCTTTTAACCATTTAATACAAGAAAACAACTCTGCAATTGTTAGTGATATCCCAGTTAATGGAAACAATAAAAACTAATAAAATTTAATGTATATACCTTGTTGAAGTATTCCTTATTATGTTGTATTTGTAGAAAAGTAGATTCTTTTTACATATTTTTGCATAGTTTTAAACTCATCTTAATGTTTTCATGTCAATGGTTTACATGATACTGGAAATAATGTTAGCCGTACCTAGCCTAGAGGGTTTTTAAAGTAAACTCTAAGATTACAGGGAGATGATGAAGTAATTCTAGTAGACCATCAGTGATGGAACTGTTTTAAATGGTGATGAGTCCTGTACTGCACTTTTCCCACTCACCTATGCGGGCGTATATGTTTGTCCTGCAGTTTCTTGAGTTGGAGAGTGTTGTCATTGTGCATGTCACTCAAAGAGTGGCTAATGAGAAGGAGAATTGTACCTAATGAGAGGGAGAGTCGGACCCTTTAAAAAAAGAACAGGAATCAGATGTCTTATGCTTCTTTGTGCTCTCATGATTCCTAATACAACAATACTCTATAAATTTGTTGATAATCTGCTATGTACATAAAGAATGAATTCATTAGATTACTTTTTAGGTATAATATTGACATGTATTTAATAACTTTTATGGGTTCAAATTCAGTTGTTTCTCTTCACCTTGCTCCCTCCCCTTCTTTGAGATATAAATTGAACTTTTGGGGTAGATCCTTGTGCCGTAATCAAATGAAACACATAAAAGTCAGCCTTATGGGGAAATAAGTTTTCTAGGGTTTTGTTTAGAACATAAACTTCTAGAGAGCAAGGAATATCATATGTGTGCAGCATTCTGGATTGCCTGTAAAGCATAGTGAATGATCCTGAAATGAGGTCAAATTTCTAAAAATGTATTTGTGTTGTGAAAGTCATCTAGTTAACCCTCTGTATCCAGGCAGTTTGAAACTGTAGCCATTATAGACGGATGACATTACTCAAGACATTTTCTAATATTGCTTTATGAAGATTCTTGTCATGTGTTGGCTGCCACTTTTGGTTTTCTACCTCTTCATTCAGTCATCAGACTCCAAACTGGACTGAGATTCCTATGGCTGGCTTTTTAGTATTACTGTGGCAAATAAATTAAGAAAAAGAGACTTCCACTTCCAGTTGTGGCCCATTCTGTGAACTTCAATTGAGCAAAAGTGTGCAAATCAATGAAACAAGGACTGTTTCCTCAGTTAGCACAAACCATAATAATCTGGGGACTATTGCTAGGTAAGCATCAGACTACAGTAGCCAACAAATACAAAACAGTCTGTTAGACTCAAATTCTTCCTCTGTTGCACTTTTCTTTATCACTGTTCTTTAATAATTTTGCCATTAATTTGGTATTTTAATAGAAGTTTAAAATAATTTCTGCCAATGATTATTGATTTTTAGTGGTTTGGATAAATCATTTCCATTATGAAAATGGCTCCTATATAGTCTCACTAGAGTGAGTCCTCTTACTGTTGTTTTTGAGATTTTGGGAGATCCACCTCCCTCCCAGTGTTATTCATTCCCATTTCCTTATTTTCCGCACCTAAGTGAATGTACTATAAATTTATCTGCGCAAACTCTATCATTAAATACTCCGTATTTTCTTTCACTCTACCCTAGATGCTCAGAGCAGCCTCATTTCTCCCATTTGCCATATTCTCCCATAGCTCATTGAAAATTATCTTTAAAACCCCTTTATACAGTAGTAACACATTTTACATTAGTGTCAGGAGATAAGAAGCAAACCATCTACTACATTTACTTTCTGCTTTGTAAGAAAATACATTTGTGTGTCAATATGAACCTAGGAGGGTGTGATTGGATGTAAAGCATAACCCAAAGTCCTGGATCACAGACTATTTAAGGTCAGGTTTTATCCCCCTGGCATTTGCTTCCAACTTTATCAGACAAAGCAAAATAATGTTTAAAAATCACTTTGGAAAGTGATTAATATGTAGCATTGTGTGCTATTTATTTGCATGTTTATTAAAATATTATAGAGTGATGTGGATTATATCACCATAGATGACTCTTCTAGAGGGCTAAAGATTGTGTCACATGTCTGTTATATATATTCTAAACTTTCTAGGGAAATTTGTCAATATAAAACTTTATAGACTAGAACCTGCAATGGTGAAAGATATGTTTTAGAACTAGCTGATAAATGAAATCCCTGTATTCATTCTTTATAAGTAATAAATTCATGCTTTATAAGTAATAAATATAGTAAACATTATAACTATTTGAACACACTTGATGGGATTTTGAGTGTGATTTTGAAGTAACACAAACACATATTCAACCTCTCTTTTTATTTTTGTTTACTCGTTAATTTTTGTTTATTTATTTAAAATGTCAATAGCTTTGGGGGTACAAGTGGTTTTTGGTTTTATGGATGAATTGTATAGTGGCAAAGTCTGAGATTTTAGCGCACTCATCACCTGAGTAGTGTACATTCTACCCTGTATCTAGATTTTTGTCCTTCTCCTTTCTCCCTTCCCCCGCTTCTGAGTCTCCAGTGTCTATTATAACACTCTGTATGCCTTTGTGAACCCATAGCTTAGCTCTCTAAGTGAGAATATACAGTATTTGGTTTTCCATTCCTGAGTTACTGCACTTAGAATAATGGACTCCAGCTCCATGCAACTTGCTGCAAAAGGCATTATTTTATTCGTTTTTATGGCTGAGTAATATTCTATTGTATATATGTCCCATTTTCTTTATCCACTCATCAATTGATAGGCACTTAGGGAGGTTCCAAATCTTTACAATTGTAAATTGTGCTGTAGCAAACATATATGTGAAGGTGTCTTTCTGATATAGTGGCTTTTTTTCCTTTAGGTAGTTACCCAGTAGTGGGATTGTTGGATTGCAAACATTCAGCCTCTTTAAAATTATTCTGGTGATTCTGGATTTCAGGATTCCTGAATCAAAATCAAAGAGTTCATTAAAAAATTTATTAATTTTATTTCAATAGTTTATGGGGAACAGGTGGTTTTGGGTTACATGGATAAGTTCTTTAGCGCTTCCTTCCTTCCTTCCTTCCTTCCTTCCTTCCTTCCTTCCTTCCTTCCTTCCTTCCTCCCTCCTTCCTCCTTTCCCTCCCTCCCTCTTTCCTTCCTCCCTCTCTTCTTTTTCCTTCCCTCTTTCCTCCCTCCCCTGGCCCTCCCCTCCCCTCCCCTCCCCTCCCCCCTACCCCCTCTGCTCCTCTCCCCCCCTCCCCTCTCCTCCCCTCCCCTCCTTCCCTCCCCTTCCCTCCCCTCCTTCCCTCCCTTTCCCTCCCCTCCTCTTCCCTCCCCTCT
>CAUYLG010007847.1:0-55289 GCA_963573385.1 Cacajao melanocephalus | reverse complement strand
TCGTTAAGCACAATTATTGGCATAAAAGAGGTTTTTAATACCCATTTTTAGACTGCATTCTAGCCTGGGCAATAGAACAAGAATCCCATTCTCTCTCCCTCTTTCTCTTCCTCTTTCTTTCTCTCTTACATTCTTTTTTTTTCTTATTCCTTTCACTCTTTCTTTCTTTTTTTCTCTCTTTTTCTTTCTTTCAAAAAAATAAATAAATAAAATAAAAAGTCTACTCTGAGAATCCTTATGAAACAAAGTTCCAGAAAAGCCAATTAAAAAAAAAAAAAGCTTATATGGCAAATATTTTTGCTGCACTTTGTGCAAATAATCAAACCAAGTATAATTAAACTAAAACTTACTTTGCAAACACATCAGTCCTACCATAATTTATCTTTGATAAAAATGAGAGACTGGAGAGAAAAAGAGTATAATACACCTGTTGTAGGTTCAAGTCTTACCTGTTGTTTTTGAGATTTTTAATGTTATTTTCTGGGCTACAAGTCTCCAAACTAACATTTTAAAATTTTTCTTCCATTTTTCTAACTTAATAAAATTGCTACTACCTTTTTCCTTAGGCCTTGTAAACTAAGGCATATTGTTTATAACACTAGCAAGAAACCTTGAAAAATTGCCACCACCTTCCTCCTCTGTAAATAAAAATGCTTTAAGCGTAATATCTGGGTAGATTATGCCCACCACTAACAGTTGTTTTTCTTTTGTTTTCACAGAAATGTCTTTTATTAAAAGTATGTTTGCCTTGTATTTCAGACAGCAGGAGACTCATTCTCCAGCTTATTCACTTTAATTCCAAATGGCATCTGATTTCTTCTCATAAGCATTGTTAAACTGGACTTAGGCATTTCATTATCACTGGGTGCTATTTGATTTTTAAAATAATTATTTGTTATATTCAACAGGCGTACAGATGGTTACAGTTTATGCCTTCCAGGCTTCAATAGTTCTAAGTTGAGCTAATGATGGCCCAAGAATTCCAACCTATACCATCTCAGGAATATCCTAGTTCCTATCGGTCTCTAGAACAGTGAGAGATTTCTATGCTCCTCTAAGGTTAGACAGGGACAACAACCCTGTTCAGCACAGCTGTCCTCTATAGCTTCAGAAGATGAGATCTTCAGTCCTTTTTCCTTAAGAATAAAAAGGGTGAAATCTCTCAGAGGGGAATGAGACAGTGGATGGAGCTTGGCTTCAGTTCACCCCCAACAGAGCATTCTTTCATGCATTGCCACTGATCTCAAAACCCACACCACTACCTCACCAATGCATACCCATTAATAGTCATACAAAGAAAATAGCCATTCTGTATTGTTCTTCTGTGATTTTGTAATGTTTAGCGATGCCTTTTACTTAAACAATTCCAGACACTGATTAAACCAAGGAGATCCAAATTAAACCATGGTTGCTGAATCTCCCACTTTGGGAAGGAATGCTGAACAACTGATTTACGGCCTTGTTGCCACTGGCCAGACCAGCAGGTGGCCCATTTCTCAAGACAACCATCACAACCAGCTTTGCTGACCTGCATACCCTACCCCTCACATGCATTGCCCAACCCAGCCTATATACTTTACCACTGATGTCAATTCCCACACTTTGCCTTAAAAAAAAAACCTACCACCTCTTTTTGGGGAACGAACTGGAGGATTCTTGTGCCTCCACTGTCTCCTTTGCACTTGACAACAAGTCCTAAAATTAAAGCCTTGTCTAAGAAATCCTCTTGGCCCCATATTAATTTCCATTACATGGGGAGCCAAAGAGCCTGTAGTCTGTAACATATGTATATATATTATGTATATGTAGTATCATCTTACCTCCAGTATTGCCAAATTACTTTATAAAGTTCCTTAAGAGACCTCTATTCTAAATGTGTTTTGTGAAATAAGTAACTCAAAGTCTAAGCTGCTGGAACTTTAAAATAGGTTGAGCCTTAAGCAAACATGATCATGGGACCTGAGTCATGTAAACACACAGCTGCAACCTAGGCAACTGTAACCTTGTTTCTTTAATTACAGATTAGCCTTTTTTCTTACTTACATTATTTTGTAAAATGTAGTAAATGACTAAACTGAGTCAGGGAAGACTCCACTCTTTTTTTTTTTTTTGAGACGGAGTCTTGCTCTGTTGCCCAGGCTGGAGTGCAGTGGCACAATCTCGGCTCACTGCAACCTCCACCTCCCAAGTTCAAGCAATTCTCCTGCCTCAGCCTCCCAAGTAGCTGAGATTACAGGCAGATGCCACCATGCCTGGCTAATTTTTGTATTTTTAGGAGAGACAGAGCTTCACCATGTTGGCCAGGCTGGTCTCAAACTCCTGACCTCGTGATCTACCTGCCTCAGCCTCTCAAAAGTGCTGGGATTACAGGCATGAGCCCCTGTGCCCAGTCTGACTCCTTCCCTCTTAGCTGTTGATATTCATTATAGATTAACGGCCCTCTTTCCTCTCTCAGAGACTTCATGACTATCACATTGTCTAGGATGGAATGTTAAATATACTCTTTTAAATTTGAAAGGCAATGAAAACTAGCTGTATGAAAATGAAAACAAATTGTAACTAATTAAATTGTTGAAATTCATAAACCACCCTTGTGTAGAAAATGTTGTAATCCTACTAAATTTCTTTGTTTTCTGCCTATATAAGCAAGGCCTTAACTTTTAACTGCAGAGCACTGACCCCATTTCTCTGGAATCCATGTTTGCTGAATGGCCATTCCCAGCTTTTTGCTTAAATAAATGCTTTAAAGCTGATTTCGGATCCTTTTGATTAATTCAGATTGACAGTTGCAAAAGATATCCGCTTATATGTTAAATTAAGTTTAGCCTAAAGCTGTCTTCCTACATATTCTAAGTTTGGCCCAGTGTTTTCTACCTATACATAGTGAACTGTAACCTAACTGCACGTACAAACAGATTGTAACCTACTCTTGTGCAAGTCACCGACTTTTGGCCAATCAAAGACAGCCAACTGTTAATAAGGCAAACACCAGGATGTAACCAATCTGGCTGTTCCTGTACCTCATCTCCATTTTCTGTAAATCACTTTTCTTTTCCTGTCTTTTTTTCCACCACATGGCTATGCTGGAGGCTTTCTGAATCTATTCTGGTTCAGAGGCTGCCTGACTTGTGAGTTCTTTGCTCAATTAAATTCTGTTAAATATCATTTGTCTAAGGTTTTTATTTTAACATACATAAATTAAATATTCCTAAACTCGCAGAAATATAGGAACTAACCCGAATTTCAAGATTTCAAGTATACGTGATTTCAGTAAATCTGCGAGTGAAACAAGTATAATAATGTTGGTCTCATAAAAACAGCTGTGTTTTCAGTTATCAGCATAGTGTACCATGATGAGCACACTTTTTGCTTCTACCTGGGCTTACTACTCAAATAAACTAATATATTTACCAATGTTTAAGATTACAGAATTTATAGATCTGATTTTTATTAAATAGAATCATTCTGACAAAGTTCATATCAATAGTAACTGTATTTTCTTTTCTTTTTTTTCTTTTTTTTTTTTTAAGATGGGGTTTCACCGTGATCACTTCTAAGTAGGATAAAATATTAACACACTAATTGCTGATCATAAGTTTATCTGTTTTTAGCTTCTTATTTTGTACAGATACTAAAGACTTCCCAGTTTGTTAAAAAGCATGTTCTTTTTGCCGCATTGAAGAATTGTACTAAGAAGGAGATGCCTCTAGAAACTATGAGATGGTATATTCACATAATTTGCTAAAATGCCAACAAATGCTGATATACAACAGGCAGTTCACAGTTGTCTACTTAAACAGTTTTCTCTGGAAAATAAGGGTTGAAAATTATAATCAATAATATATAAATTGAACTACTAGACATAATCAGGGTGAAGGAACAACCTCTGTATGCAAAGTATTCAAGTAATGTAGAATGTGGTTTGGTTACGGGAAAAAGAGTAGTTCTTTCCCAAAGGCGTTGTTTACTCATTATTCCTGAATGAGGAGGAGAAAAGAACCAAAACTTGAAAGGGAAGTATAGGGAAGACAGTGAAAGAGAATTTTATCTTATGTGGCCATGTTGGCTAAGACTGAATAGATTTATTGTAAGGTTTTTAAATGAGCTTTAATATTAACAGTCTACTGATGCAAAACTAGAGTTTCGTTCTCTCTCTTAAAAAAAACATTGTTTTAGATTATCTTATTTCTGTTCTTAATAAGAGGTTGTAAAAGGTTTTTCTTTACCTTTTGAAAAATCTGCCTAGGAGACTACCACAGTCTGAATGTCTGTGTCCCCCCCAAAGTTCTTATGGGGAAACCTAATCACCAATGTGATGATGTTAGGAGGTGGAGCCTACTGGGAGGTGATTAGATCATGCGGGCAGAGCCCTTATGAATGAACGCCCTTATAAAATGAACCCCAGAGAGCCACCTTGCCCCTTCCACCACATGAGGACACCACCAGAAACACTATATATGAACCAGGAGGTAGGCCCTCACAAGACACTGAATCTGCCTTGATCTGGGACTTCTCAGCCTTTACAACTATGAGAAATTTGTTGTTTATAAGCTGCCCAGTCTATGGTATTTTGCTATTGCAACCCAAACAAACTGAAGAAACTAAGACAGAAACAGAGACTGTGTGTCTCATCAGAATAATTTCCTGTGGGGTGTTTTTTTTTTTTTTGAGACAGGGTCCCACTGTCACCCAGGCTGGAGTGCAATGCATGATCATGGCTCACTGTAGCCTCAACCTCCCAGCGATCCTCTCGCCTCAGCCTTTCAAGTATCTGGGCCTACAGGTATGAGCCAACATGTCAGGCTAAGTTTTTTTGCTTTTCTTTAGAGACAAAGTATCCCTAGGTTGCCCAGGCTGATCTTGAACTCGGGCTCAAGTGATCCTCCCACCTCGGTCTCCCAAAGTGCTGAGATTACAGGCATGAGCCACCACTCCTGGCCTCCTGTGCTTTTTGTCTTTATGATGTCCAAGACTATTTTAGAGAACCAAGTCTTCTCAATGTTAAAAGAGCTAAGTTTTGTTACTCTTTTTGTTTCTTACAATTGTGTTACCCCCATATTTACTTTTGAAATCTCTTAGTGTCATATAGGTTAAATAAATAACTAAGAATTGTTTCACAGTGGCCTGTAATGTTGGTTAATCAAGTACTCATATCTTTTGGCATTTCTGATAACTTTTGATATTTTGCCTTTCCAAAGCCAAATCCTAAATGAAATCTCGGCCTTGAACTGACTGAAATTTCTCAGAGGGACCCTTGAAAATCTCAAAAGATTTGTTCTTACCTGCAAAATGAGATGCTAAACTAATTAGGTTTATTTGAAATGTTGAATTCTACGGAAAGCATTGCCAAATAAAAAGAGATGTTTAACTGTCCTTAGGTTACATTTGTATAGGTAAATGTTATGAATATTAATATTTCGGGAATTATATAAAGTTTCTAGAAATTTGTCAATGCCCTTGCTGGCATGATACGTCTTTATGCTTCTTTGTCTGATAGTAGACAACAATGGCAAAATAGTATCCGTTATTTTAGTTATTATTTTAATGTTTTTTGCCACAGAAACAACATAACTGCCTTATCAACTGTATCACAGTGAACTTTCAGCAGATCTTTAACAATTACTACTTTAAACCTTTTGTCATTCAGACAGTAATTGTTATCTGATGTTTTTCTGAAACTCTTACAATCGACTACTAGCAAGAATGCTTATCTTCAACATAAACAGATTGTCTCTGAGATCCTGGAAAGGACTATGACAGGAACTCTAGGGTACAGGCTTCTGGTGGCATTGCTTAAATAATGGAGATCATAACCACTGGACTGAGTCAGGATTGCCAGAATTTTAGCAGAGAAGCTAATGGGTTCATTAACTGCTAACTCAATCAAGCAGAACAAGACTGAATTACATGGGACTGAATGAAAAATGATTATAATTTGTATAATTTTTTGTTTAGAACATCGCTAGTTTTTCAATGTTCTCTTTTTCGGATACAAAGAACTCCTTTCTCTTTTCTCCTAAGCTACCTATAACTCACAATAATTTGGTAGATTTATACCTCTGTAAACAAAAATGAAATATATCCTTTTTCTCTCTACCTGATTCCTCCAGAATTCAGAAGCTCTTATTGAATATTCTTATTGTCACAGCATTATAGCTATTTACATAAGTCGAATAAGAATTTGTTCTCCTTGTAACAGGATATAATTGGGAAACTTGGTTATGAAAAGCCTTTGCAAATATTATAACAGTGAGAAAATAATGACAGCGGAGGAGATCTGATCTAGCCAACCCCGCCCCCATTGGCGTTAGCATTCAAGCTGCCAAGCTAGCTTTGGGAGCCATGTAGCTTATAGTTTAAGTGATAATAGCCCTTCCCCAGAATTCAAATGCCTTTCTAAAGAGACCACAAGGCTAGGAGGAGGAAAGGAACCTGAATTCTGCTAAGGTGTAGACATAAACAGTTACCAGCTGTTATTCCAGAGGTGACAAGATATGCAACTTCTCCAATTATTCCTGCAGATAACATCACTACGGTAGAACCTAAGATTGGCATTTTGAGATACCTTTTCATGTTTTTTGCATGTCTGACACCCATGGCTCCACCTGGACCTGCCAACCCCTCCTGTGGCCCCACCCATAATCGACTCAGCATAAGAGGACATCTTCACCTCCCTATGATTTCATCTCCAACCCAACTATCAGCAGCAGCAAGCACCCACTGCCTAGCCAACCCCACTCCTTCACCCAAATTGGCTTCGAAAAACCCCTAAGCTACAAGCCTTTGATGAGACTGATTTGAGCAATAACTCAGTCTCTCATGTGACATGGCTGGCCTCATGTCAATTAAACTCTTTCTTTACTCAGTGCTCTCAATTGATGTTGGTGCAGCAGGCAGGAAGAACCCATCAGCCAGTTACAGTTACATTACCAAGCCTTTGTGGAATGTCATATTTGAGAATTGTGTGCAATCTGATATGACTAAACAATTTGACAAAACTAAGATTGACTTTATAGAGCCAGTGTTTTCAAAGCCCTCTTGGAAAAACTGATCTGATACCTGCATTACAGAATTCTCAGCCTTACAGATGAGTAAAAAAGGTCACTTCCTAGGAAACTTAGAATATTTGGGAGACCTCAAGAAGAAAGGAATTCCCCCAAATCTATAAGTATTACAGATTAAGTCTGATGACAAGTTCTTAGCTTGACTTCTAGCATCAAGAAACCTCTAAAAGTCCATCCAATCTGATTCCTTATAAGAGTTCTGGCAATGCTAACTTTAGAAAGCTCTAAGTGGTCAATTACCATTCTTGCTCTGCTTGTACAAATGATCAGAGTAAATTTAATGAGACTAATTTTGTAACCAAAAGTAATCTTACTCTGATTATCTTTGATCAAAAAATGCAGGTGATTGTAGAGAGAAATTGTATGTTTTGATGAAAAACTATAACCCACTCTTGTGAGTGATCAGAATCTAGTCCTGTTCATCATGTTTGAAATATTTTTCACCTCTTTGTAAACTAGATCCTTCTGTCTTGCCCATTTTGCCAGTAATTAACACATCTAATTTTTCTCCTACTCACCTGACATGGCATCACTAAGAACTAAAACCTCACTTCCTGGATCATTATTAAGATTCTGGGTTATCTTGTTACAAAGCCCTAAAACCTGAAATGGGACACCATGATATAAAATTCAAAGGACTTATTGCTGCAACAGTTTGGTCCACTCAGGAAGTTCACCAAACACTCACCTCTTCCCTGCTCTGCTCTGGAAAATAACCATAACTGTGACACTGATGTTCTCACTCCACCATCTAAACATGCCTCAAGCCCAACATCTAGACATCTTAACTGCCTGCCCTCTGTACTCAAAACCTAGGTGTATAATCTATCCCAACCATTACTCTGTGTTTTTCTGTTTCCTCATTCTATGCTCTTCTTCCCCTCTGCAGATCTTTTATCTCACAATTTCTAACCTAAATCTTCCCTCTTTAGCAATCAACTTAGCTTCTTTTACATATGTTGAAACTTCAAGGGACGTTTCAGATAGGGGAAATATTAGCCACTGAAACCCTAGAGTTGGTATAAAGATTATTTTAAAGTGAAAACATTTAAGCTAAAGAAGATGCAAAAAGAAATCTTATCTGAACTTCCATTATGTGACTCAAGCAGAGTCTCCAGAGAAAACCCTTCTGTTATCCCCCTCCAAAGGGAGTTTCCTGTGAATTCACCTGCTGTGGAGATAGCCCAGTTCCTGCCCAGCTCAAGTGGCATTAAAACACCCAATGGAAGCTTCCATACCTTCTCACTGAAGCCCTTAAGTAAACCTTCTGTTAAGTTTGGTATATACATCTTTTATCTCTAGCTATTCAGGAAGTAATTTATCACTGAGCTCTCCCAAATGCACTCAGAAAGAAACTTTGTCTTCTCTCCAGTTAATATACTATCAGTTAATTTGCAGGCCCCAAAACATCTGCACCTAAGTTAGATTAAGAAAAGTTTTTCTCCCAACATAATGATTTATTCTCATTTTCCAGAGGCAGGTCACATCAATCCTTCAGTATTCCAAGAGACGTAATTATAGAAAATATATCAACACAAACAAAGAGTGTCAGAAAATGGGAAATTTCCATTAGGCAAAAATTCAATTTTCTAAGCGAGTCAGTAGGTGGCACCAAAGAAGAAAGAAGTACTCTCCATAAATGCACAGATCGCTCTGTGTCCTGAAAATCCAATAAAAGTTACTTCTATAGACGGTCTGTGCTGTTTTATCTTTAAATGTCCTACTTTAGCACAGGTTTATACTGAAAACTGCCTCAAGATCTCCTTGAAAGGAAATAAAAACATTGCAAATAAAAATAAAACTTAGAAAATACTTGCAAAAAAATTTCACGTCACTACTGCCAAAACCTGATTCTGGACATCTACCTTTCTGGGTTAGATACAAATTATATCACATTCAAAGAATATGGGCTGCTCACAGCAGCTCATGCCTGTAATCCCAGCACTTTGGGAGGCTGAGGCAGAAGGACTGCTGGAGGCCAAGTCTCTGAGACCAGCCTGAGCAACACAGAGAGACCCCATCTCTACAAAATTTTTTTTTAATTAGACGAATGTGGTGATGCATGCCTGTAGTCTCTGAGGTAGGAGGATCACTTAAGCCCAGGAGTTCAAGGCTACAGTATGACCATGCCACTGCAGTCCAGCCTGGGTGACAAAGTGAGACCCTGTCTCAAAAAATAACAGGAAAAAAGGAACATGGAATCTTCTTAGATTTGATTCACTGAGGCAGAGGCAAGAGGATAAGAACAGAGAAACCTGTTCCATAAGTTCGAGGAATCAGTGCATTTTGTCTGATTCTGAACTGTTTTGGCATTTCAAACGGCAGGGCAGGGACTTCTACCATTCATCTGTAGATACATACATGGTTAAAAAAAGAAAAAAAGACATTGCCCCTAGTTGAATGGTAATCTTTCCAAAGATTCTAAGCCAAAAGAGGACTGACCTCTAGTAACCTCACAGAAAGGCTTTGTCGTTGTTGTTTTGAGACGGAGTTTTGCTCTTGTTGCCCAGGCTGGAGTGCAATGGCGCAATCTCGGCTCACTGCAACCTCCGCCTCCTGGATTCAAGTGATTCTCCTGCCTCAGCTTCCTGAGTAGCTGGGATTACAGGCATGTGCTACCACGCCTGGCTAATTTTTATTACTATTATTTTTAGTAGACAGGGTTTCTCCATGTTGGTCAGGTTGGTCTCAAACTCTCAACCTCAAGTGATCAACCTGCCTTGGCCTCCCAAAATGCTGGGATTACAGGTGTGAGCCCCTGCATCTGGCCTTGTTGTTTCTTAATCATAATATTTAGCTTCCCAGCTACTCCAAAGGCTGAGGCAGGAGGATCTCTTGAGCCCAGGAGTTCAAAGGTGGCCAGCCTGGGCAACATAGCAAGATCCTAAATTTAAAAAAATCAGCAATGTTGAGAAAGAATAGTCCCTTTAATGGTTAAAGATACCTCACAAATTCATCTTGCCATTCTTCCTCATCCCAAAACAAAATCAAAAGTAGCACATCACCCAAGATATAATTACTAAATTCATTTAGCTATAATAATTAAAATAAGGAGAGATGTTCCTCTTCCGCAGACACTGTAATATCTCATGGCTAAGGCAGCACTTCTCCCCAAGTCCTCCTCTCCAACAAGGTGCAAGCTGTAGGCCTCCACTTACTCTGGCAAATTCCATGGGTTTAGGAAGAAGGCACATGACCATGACATCGAAGCGAACATCACATACTGTCTTCAGCCATTTGGTGACAAACTGAGGCTTCAGCTTTTCCACCAGACTTCCCACTTCATCATCCATCATATATGCAGTGGAATGAAACCACTGAAACACCATGGCCACCAGCCGGGCCAAGCTTTCTGTAGGCGTGTTCTCACTGGGTGTGCAGAGGCTCACCTAGAAGTAGGTAGATTAGAACCGTGTTCAGCTTCCATCCATCTTTACAAAATTATTATGGCTGGATTAAAAGGCAAAAATAAGTAAAAAGATATCCCAGATAATCTGTTTGAAATAGGCAGTTTCTTTTTTTTCCTTGTGTGTACAGAACAGAAACAGGTGAAATTGGCAGTTTTAAACATGGGGATTGCTTATCCGGAAACTGTGTTCCTTTCCACAGGGAGAGATGGATTGCAACAATGGTTTTCCCTCAAGAGTTCATCTTCTAATTAAGCATTTTTTCCTACAAGAAATCTATTACATAATCTGCACCAGATAAATGCTTCTAAAAAGTTAGGTCAACAGGCAGGGCATGGTGGCTCACACCTGTAATCCTAGCACTTTGGGAGGCTGAGGTGGGTGGATCTCAAGGTCAAGAGTTCGAGACAAGCCTAGCCTGGCCAATTTGGTAAAACCCCGTCTCTACCAAAAATATAAAAATTAGCTGGGCATGGTTGTGCGTGCCTGTAGTCCCAGCTACTTGGGAAGCTGTGACGGGAGAATTGTTTGAACCGGTGAGGCAGAGGTTGCAGTGAGCCAAGATCGCACCACTGCACTCCAGCCTGGCAACAAAGCAAGACTGTCTCAGAAAAAAAAAAAATTAGGTCAACAAAATGATATTTCATACCTATTCTCAATGAAAATGATCTATATATATTTCAGTTCTAAAATGATCATATTTCACTAAGAATTTTGTATTAGTAATAATTTGGATATCTGGGAGTCCCCTAATTCACTACCATAAATAGACTTTTTAAAACATCATTCATTCATTTACTATGAACTAATCTTTTATTGAGTACTATGCAGGGTCCAGGAATAAAAATAAATAAATAAAACACTGTCCTTGCCTTCAAAGAGTTCACAGTAGTAGCCATTGCGTCATTAGATAATAACTTCTAGAAAGCAAGATATGTGAAATCAACAATTAAATGCCAATTTGGTAATGACTTTTTCACAGAACTATGTGCAAGCATAATAGAGATATATCACTATGGAGACTGAATCTATGTCTCCAATGGGCAAAACAAAAGCCTGCTTCTCTGCAGAATTGGTAAATTCAGCTTGTGTGGGACTTTAGATCTGTATGTTTGATCTCTACTGAATAGATGTTGCAGTTAAATCAGTCAATAGTAATTATATTCCTTGCATTACTTCAGCTATAACTTCTCTGGTGTACACAGACTTACCATAAATATGCAAAAAACTCCACAGAGACTGAACTTTCAAGAAAAATTTCATCTGCATAGGTGATGGGACGTGAATTAATCTGTAAATGTTATTGAATCGTATTTGACAATATATACTACTAGCAGCTTTTCTACTTGTACCAGTCTAGCCTCTGATACTGTTTTAACACATGGCTGTTCATCAAAATCAACAGCTAAGAGCTGTTTAAAAAATTCCCAAGATTCTGGAATGCGATCTGGGCATTGTCAGTTTTTAAAAGCTATCCTAGATAAATCTAACATGTAGCTCAGGGTTCAGAGCTACTGCCATAGAGAATTCAGTCCCATTGCTAAGGTTAATTTTTCACTACTTATTCCTTTAAAAAAAAAAACAAGAGAAAGTCTTCATCAATACAATTGTGGAACGAGAAATAAGAAAATGGAGAATAGTTAACTTCTTTTTCTTACTAAGAACCAGATTCCAAATTGACTGAGCAGCCTCTGGTCGTGTTTGTCATCGTCCTTGTTATCAAAGTCAGCATTATCCAGGGAATGGTGGGAAGAGGATAGGCCCAGCTGCCGCCGTCGGTTCAGCTCATATTCCCGCTGCTCAGCATGGAACTCAGCTTCTTTCAACAAGCTGCCAAAGAGCAGTGAGATTTCAAGTTAGACTGTGAAAAAACACATTCTAGATCATGACCCGTTCCGAGGAAGTACCTCCTGAGTACTCAAGCATCTTAGATTGCTCTTGTTTAAATTGAGTACTGTTACTGAGTTACTGAGTACTGTGCATCTTGAGTTACTCCAGGATGCCTAATTTTATTTTCTTAGTATTTTATACTCCATTCCCATTTCAAAAATGAACAAACTGAGACACAAAGAGGCTAGTTCCTCTAATCAATTAGAATCAAACAGAACTGATGCCATCTGACTCCTGGTTCACCAACCATCCCACTATAAGTCAATGCTTCCACTAACTATCATGAAACTGTGCAGAGAGCAAATGCATGATACAAGGAAAAATTGAGGAGCTTGTACCCAGATGGAAAATATTCAGCATCTGGTATTCAAAGACACGAAAGTAAAGCAATGAAAGTTATTTTTTCCATTTGCTAAACAAGTACCAATTTTAAAAAACAACACTTAGTGGCCAGGTGCAGTGGCTCACACCTGTAATTCCAGCACTTTGGGAGGCTGAGATGGGTGGATCACTGGAGGTCAGGAGTTTGAGACCAGCCTGACCAACACCGTGAAACCCTGTTTATACTAAAAATACCTAAATTAGCCGGGTGTGGTGGCGCACACCTGTAATCCCAGCTACTTGGGAGGCTGAGGCAGGAGAATTGCTTGAACCCAGAAGGTGGAGGTTGCAGTGAACCCAGATCGTGCCACTGCATTCCAGCCTGGGCAACAGAGTAAGATTCCAACTCAAAAAATAAAACAAAACAAAAACACTTAGTATTGGTAAGTCTTATATCTGGTGTTGGCATTGTAAACCCATACACATGCTTTGAAAAGCAATTTAGTAATGTATTAAGAGCCCCATGTAAATAATCATACCCTTTCAGCCAGGGTAACTGACATCTGGTAATCTACCCTAAGAAAATAAAAAATACAAGTATAGCACTATGTACAAAAATATTTCTCAAAGAGTTACTTATAAAGGTAAAAAACTAGAAGCAGTCTAAATATGTAACGATAGAGAAAAGTAAGTTATATCTAGAGGAATATTATATATCCACTACAAATGATAAATATTGAAACTACACAACCATGTGGAGAAGAGCTAATAGTGTAATGTTATTTCAGAAAGAATTGTGGATACACTGTGATTATGGTTACAGAAATGAAACATGCATTTGAATAAAATTAGAACATATGCAACACTGATGATGATGATAACAGTATGGTTGGGTTTTTTTTTTCTTTTCAAACTTTTCATAATGTTCAATCTGACAAACATTTATTGCATTTCTACTATGTGTCAACCACTAGGATACAAGAAACAGAAAAGATTTGGCCTCTATCCTTTCAAACTTACATTCTAATATTATTGCTCTAATTAAAAAAAAAAATGTTGCCTCCAGTTGGGCACGGTGGCTCACGCCTGTAATCCCCGCACTCTGGGAAGCCGAGGCGGGCAGATTGCCTGAGGTCAGGGGTTCGAGACCAGCCTGGCCAACATGGTGAAACCCCATCTTTACTGAAAATACAAAAGGCGCACGCCTGTAATCCCAGCTACTCAGAAGGCTGAGGCACGAGAATCCCTTGAACCCGGGAAGGAGAGGTTGCAGTCGGTCGAGATCGCACCACTGCGCTCCAGCCTGGGCGACAGAGAGATTCTGCTACAAAAAAAAAAAAAAAAAAATCTTGCCTCCATGAGTATCAGACAAAAGGAGAGCAAGTGTAGAAGTTATTTCAATTGCCTTTTTTGTTGTTGTTTGGTCATGTGATAGGAGAAAAACCCAGCAGCCTGTAGGACCTGTCCCTGATTCCACAGGGTAGTGGTTTATCCCAGTATGAAATTACACGGAGTTGACCGGGCCCTGTGGCTCACGCCTGTAATCCCAGCTCTTAGGGAGGCAGAGGGGGGAGGCCAGCTTGAGCCCAGGAGTTCGAGACCTGCCTGGGCAATATAGCGAGACCCTGTTCTCCAGAAAAAGGAAAAAAAAATGAAATTATATGGAGTCTTCCGCACCTGGTTCCTGTGCAGATAATTCGCTCTTTTAGCCTTCCCCGCCTCCTGACTGGTTAACCCTGCTGTCAGTCAAGCCAAGCCTAGTCACACGCCTCACTCTGATTGGTTCCTTCGCCTAGTTCTCCTAACGCCCACTGCTCAATGCTATTACTGAGCTCACCAAACCTGATAATAACGGCGTGCTTATGTTTTTCTAGTCCCTACATGGGTAACTTAAGGGCAGAAACTATATTTTATTCCCTCCTGCCTCCCAAGTGCCCATCATAGTGCCTCGCACATAACTGGCATCCGTAAAAATATTCACTGAATTCATGAATTAAAATAGCATCATTAACACAACGTGGGAAGGTGAGCTGCTGGGCTAAGGGCATTTGAGGTTGCATTAAATATGCACATCTCAGTGTGCGGAGGTTAGCTCAAAGCAAGGTGGAGTTGTCAGAGGCAGCTACTAAGAAACTGAGTGTTACCTGATCACGGCCTCCACGGCGCAGACCAGCTCCTCAGCGCCGCATTCCCGAGTGTTGATGGGCGGAGGGGAGGTCTGATAGAGATGGGTCTCCGCGGCGGCCCCCACTTCATTACTGTGATGATTCGAGTGGCACCTCTTGCAGTACCGAACAGGCCTGTTTCCGTGACGACCACAGCACCCTGCTGAGAAGCAGGTGACAACTGCTCTTCTAACATGGGAGCTGCAGTTCTAGAAGTCAAGAAAGTGAAATCAATTAAAACTGACCGCTGAGGTAAACTTGGCTAAAAATCAATAAATGAAAACTTCAGGGGCCACTAGAAGTGACAACACATTCAAGAGCCACTAGTTTCCAAAGCGCAGGTTATTCTCCGACCAGCTAGATTTCAGTCATAGTTAAAAAATAAAGGCAAGGAGTGTTTTCTATTCCTGTCTGTAGTACGAATGCTCTAAATATCAGTGGAACTGTGTTGGGAAGTCGTATGTAAAGTTACCTCGGCCATGGGAGCGGGGGCAGTGAGGAGGAGGAGGACACTTTCTGGATTATTTCAAGTTAACATTCCATGAGTTTTCAGCAGAAATATAAAGAAAACAATAGAACTATGGATCAGAGAATGCAACATCACAGCACATCAGGGAATAAAAGAAATAATGTTACCTCCCAGAATAAACTCTTTCAAAATTATTTTACCCACCTCAAAGAGTAGATTTCCGCTGCAGCTCCTCTGTCCTTGCTGCATTCAAGGACAGGTAGATGCTGCATTCAAAGACAGAGATTGTGCTGTGCCAAGGCGATGGCCTCAAACCAGGCTTTCCCATGCCCACCGGCACTCTTTGAAGACCACAGGGACCTACACAGTCAGAACCCTTCGTAGAGTCAGCACTGACAGCAGCAGCAGGAAGGGAACCGCAAACGAAGTGATGGGAATGAGAACGGGGGTGGAGTAGAAGATATTTCAAAGTTCAGGGGCGCCACTGTTCAAGCTGCCCTGGCGAGAGGCAGACGAGTGAGGCAGCACCCACATGAAGCTATTGGAGGAGTGCCCCCAAGCCTATCAGAGATGCGACCACCACATACTCAACGTCTTTCAATAGTGCTTGTGAAGATGCGAACACCCCCAAGGGGGTGTTAGACTCAAGCCTTTATGAACTCAGAGCTTGTGAGAGGAGGGAGATAAACAAAAGAATGAATTAATTGTTTTCACCTGGAATTTAATGGGAAAATATTGAGCTCAGGACAGTCTTTCTAGCCAGCATAGGATTCTCAAGGTAAGAAAAATGATCTACCATGGGTGTCAAATATGTTAGGTATGTCCCCAGAGCCAGGACATGCTGATTTAGGAAATAGAACTGTTTGAAATCCTAGTCCCTCAAGCTTATAAAAGATTCTCAAAGTAAGAATGGCCTCAGGATAAAGATCAAAGGAAGAATATGGTCTATGACTCTAAGATCCTTTGTTAAGGCTTCAGAAAGTTATAAGGTGGTGCCTAATTGAGCCTCTCAGCTATAACAGAGCTTCTAATAATTTTAAGGGCATGCTGAAATGCTCAAAGTATAGGAAGGACTGCCTCAAAAATAATTATAGATGTGGCTTTGGGGGCACAGGACCTCAATAACATTCACTGAAAATCCACAAAGTTTTTAAGAAAGTCATACTAGCAAAAGCACCACCAGCTAAAACTAAGGTAAACAGACACAGTTCAAAATGAAAAGAGGTCTATGGGATCCTAACTTTTACATGCAGGAAGCAGATTGAGAAGGTTACTCAGTTGCAACATGGGCCATTCCTTATTGAAAAGAAAAGATGTCTCAGAGAGTGAAGCCAAGAGCTCAGGAGGACAATAACAGATTAGGGGACTACTCCTAGGAAGCAACACCAGATCCTAATCAAGGCATGTGTGCCATCCCTGGAGACAGAGGAATTGTTGATGTGTTTGTGGCTGGAGCTGCTGTAGACCAATGACTGCTATCTGCTTTCCCTTATTCTTTTTGAATAGAAGTCTATTGCTATTATCCTGTCCCTGTCTCAACTTTGTGCCTTGGGTGCAGAGAGGGAAGATAACTTTCCTTCTTAGTTCACAGGTCTCTGAATCAAGAGAATCAGTCACCAAGAAGTTTAATCAGTGACATATCAGATGCACATCACAAGATATTAGACTTTAAGCCTGAAGCCAAAGATGAATAAGTCTTGTGGAGGTCATACAAGGTGGTGAGCATATTTTGCATATGGAAAGAAGGTAAATAATTATGTCCAAAGGATGGATTGTGGTAGATTAAATGTGACCACAAAATTCTTGCCACTCCTTTAATAACCACAAAGATCCTATTTCTCCACATTTTGAATCTGGGCTGGCCTTGGAACTTGCTCTGACCTATTGAATGCTACAGAAATAATGCTGCGTGACTTCTGAGAGGCCCTGAAACCTCCTCTCTCTCTCTCAGAAGACTGTCACCTGTGAACAAGTCCAGCCTAGCCCCTGGAGAATGAGACATCATGTGGGAAGAGGGAGGCCCAGACATCCCACCCATCTCACCATTCCAGCCATCCCAGCTGAGCCCCACCTTATTCCAGTTTACCCACCAACTGACTCCAAATACATGAGTGAGCCTGGAGTAATTTATCAAAAGAACGGCTTGGCCCAGCTGAGCATAAGGCAAATTGCTGATCCACAGAACTATGATCAAATAACTGGGTTGCCATATGGCCCACTATGTTTTCAGATGGTTTGTTACACATCCATAGATAACTGAGACAGCCCTCCAATATACCTACTCATGATCAACATCCCAAAAAGTTTAAATGACGTATGCAAGGTCCACATAGGTCAGAGGGAACAGAACTGGCCAGAGTCCAAGTATCTCAATCAACTAATCAAAGTCATTTTTTATGACATCATACTGCCTCCTTTTACTCTTTTTGATTATTAAAACAAGAAGAGAAGATGGAGGTGATTTAGAGAAACTATTATAAAAAAAATAAGGGAAATATTAAAGGAAGAATCTTTAGCTACATATGTTGTTCAACTTACACATAAATACTTTCCATATATAGTCAGTCTGGGTATGTTTTTCACACACACAAATTGGACTATTTGCACTCCACTTCAAAACAATTGATATTTCTAGCATACAAGATATATCCTTAACTAAAGTTAAGTAACATAAATTGTAGTATCATTGAAACCTTTTTCTAATTAGACTCCAATCTCAGAATTACCCATAGGCTTTTATTGCAGATTACTGAACAAAAACATTGTGCATAAGATGGGTGAGCAAAAGCAGAAATGGAAATAGAGACCACTTGGACGTAGCAATCTTGCATCCTTTGCCCCTCCACAAATGCAGTGGCATGCACATACTGGGAAACCATGGTGCAGAAATGAGGCAAATGTCAATACATGAACAGACATACAAACACAATAAATCATGCCCCAACCACACAAATGGTTTGCTCTTACCTTTTTCTGACATATAGCAGATATTTCAGCTGTAAGGGGAAGGCACACAAAATATCAACAAAGAAAGCAAACCCCTCTTCTTTTTATTTAATTAATTAATTTATTTTTTGAGACAGGGTCTCACTCACTCTGTCACTCAGGCTGGAGTACAATGGCCCCATCATAGCCCACTGCATCCTCTTGAACTCCTTGGCTCAAGTGATCCTCCTGACTCCGGCTTCTGAGCAGCCAGGACAACAGGTGTGGGCCTCCATGCCCAGCTAATTTTTTGAGAGATGGGGTCTCGCTATGTTTCTCAGGCTGTTCTTGAACTCCTGAGCACAAGTGACCCTCCTGCCTTGACCTCCCTCCCACAGGGTTAGTACAGGTGTGAGCCACCATGCCAGGTCTAGAGCCCATTTTAAATAAGGGTGGCCATGAAGGTGGAGTTTTTTAAATCTCGACCTCTCGACTTGGCCCAAACAGCTTTTTGCTTGTCTCAAATTATCATCTACTTTTTTTGGCTTCGAGTTTCCTCAGAAAGCCTGAAATAGATTTGTTTTTCATCTAGTGCAGTTAAAAACACTTGCATGCTGCTACTCTTACAAGTAATTTAATCTTTCCAGACATGAATTAGAAATCAAATCTTGTTAAAGTCAAACAAATTTAATCTTATTTCCCCATTTTACAGAGGACAAAATTGAGAACCACTGTGGTTAGATAAATTCTTCAAGGTCACACAGGCTATCAATGGTAGGGGTAGACCTTGAGTTAAAGTCTCCAAATTTCCCGTTTACCGTTCTTTCCATTATACTATGACACTGGATTGATATATTTACAGCATCACCATGGGATTCTTTGCTATATCAAAACTATAGAAAAAAATACTAACTTGGACTACTTAGTTTTGAATTACCAATTTATATTATTCTTAACTTGTGTGTATAAAACCAGTTGTAGGGTTATTTAAGAAAAAGCACTTTTCAAACCCACGGGTAGACCAGTTGGAGCAAGACTGTCAAATTACTGTGTACATATGAGATTAGCTTTAATGAATGGATAGGAATTCTTTTTAGTGGGCACTTCAATTATTTCCATAAAAACTGATGATTGAGAGTATTTGAAAATAAATTTTCCAAGAATTGGTTAATATGTTCTCTGAAATAGTAAGTGCTCAAAAAATGCACTAACTCCTTATTTATAGTACAGTCTATGTTACAGTTTATTTAAAAGATCAAAGGTAAATGTCTCCCAAACCCTGTCTGGTAATTTTAAACTAGTGGATGAAAAAGCGATAAAATTTACAACTCACTTTAAAAAAACTGGTTTTGTATAATTAATGGTTATTTGACAGTTTGATATCCTAGAGTTTATCTTAAATCATCTGAGGTTAGTGTCACATCTCTAAATAAATAATGAAAAGTTATTGTCAATTTTCCTCTAAAGATGAGTATCACTGGAGATGAGGACCATAACTCAGCAACACAGCTGATATTTTAAATGTGTTTTATAATTTGACTATGGCTTTTACCTCAGAGCACTGGATGATCACTAAGTAGCCTAATTTAAAGGTTAAAAAGTTACATTTACCCATATAAGCCCAAATCTTTTTACAGATTTTTTTCTAAGACAAGATCTTTCTCTGTCACCCAGGCTGGAGTGCAGTGGCATGATTCAAAGCTCACTGCAGCCTCAACCTCCTGGGCTCAAATGATCCTCACACATCAGCCTCTCAAGTAGCTGGGCGTACAGGCAAGTGCCACCATGCCTGGCTAGATTTTTTGTTTGTTTGTATTTTTAGTAGAGACAGAGTCTCACCATGTTGCCCACATCGGTCTCAAACGCCAGGCTCAAGCCATCAGCTCATCTCCACTTCCCAGAGTGCTGGGATTACAGGGATAAGCCTCTACGCCTGACCTACAGATATTTTTATGTAAATTTTCAAAATGTGTCTTTGAAGGATATACAGGCTGATATTATTGCTCCATTTTACAGAGGGGGAGCACTAAATTAATTTTTCTCTTAAGGTTGAGAATCTAATATAAATAATATGAAAAGTAAGACTACGAAAAGTGTAATTACCATCAAGCAAAGGCCTTCAATTAAAAAGAAAGCTTACAGAATTTTGCATAAAGTTTTCCTCTTAAATGGGCCTTTTGCATGAATCCTTACATTTTCTACATCTGAATCACATACCATCGAGTTATTCCTGTGCACCGATCTCTATTCAAACTTAATATGCCCACAGCTCTTTCCACCTTTCATCTTTCCTCCGAGTTTGTCAGTACTTTTCCTTATCATTTTAGTCGCCAATGATGTGGCTGGAATAGCTGCTAATCCCATGTATGGAGAAATGCTCTGTCTGGGACAACTTACAGGGAATAGCTTTGAGAACTCCAACAAACTTCAAGAAGCATTGCAATTTTGTCTTTCCACTGAGATGGGTTAGATATACCTTATCCCCATTTTGCTGATGAGGAAACTGAGTCTCAGAGAAATTCAATGTTTTCCCTTCACAACACAGTACCAGTAATAGTAGCATGGAAAAGGCCAATTATTCATTTCTCTCCCAGCTGGTGTTCCTTATTCTTTTTATTCTCTTTATTCCGACCTGGCACAGCAACTTATCACTGGCAACAACTGTTATAGATACAGAAAATCCCTAAGACATAATTTGGCAGGGCTTTAGTCATATGGAATCCTAATTCCAATATCTGCCTTTAATTTTGATAGGGATGACACCACTTCCCTCATTATTAAATGTGTGGGTACATTATAAACAAGGCATTGATATTATGCTTCACATCAATGAATATTCATAGAATATAATGCTTTGGTGATTGTCTTTGTAAAATAAAATAGTACAAAAGGAGATAAAGCAATGATGTCATTAGTCATGATTACTCATTATTCAGCCTTTCCTAAGTCAACCATACCTTGTGGCAGAAGAACATCAATCAGCCACTCACTGTGGTCCCTATTGAAAAAAAACAAAATTCATTTTTGAGCTTCATTGAAATGTTCTCCTTCCACATGAATGTTTATAAGCTACATGCTATTGCTGAAAGGCTTTTAATAGAAAGGAAGTATAATTAAGAGCACTATCATAATAAACTCTTAAAATGTCTAATGCATCCCAGCTAAATTATAAATTATAGGCACTTCATCATATTCAGTTATCTTTAAATGATACTTTCCAGATGCTAATTAAGCCAACCAAAATACTGCATGATTTGTACAAAGCTGAGTGTGATGCTGTGAAACAAACAAGCAAAAAGAGCCCATATAATTTATATGTCATGTCTGGAAACCACAGTTTTCTTTTACGTCTGTTTTTCTCTGTGGCCTTTTTAACAGGGTTCCTTCAAAATTGGAGCTGATTAATGGAATTGCCACCTTCTCATGTTACATAGAGAGAAATATTGCAACTTTTCAAAGTTGTAATGTTCCCATGAAAGTTTACTGTATGTTAAATATCAGACAAATTAACCTTTAAAAATCAGAGGCTAGTGAGAAACTTTAGTAATGCAACTAATTTAAGTCCAAATGATTTTTCTTATCTTCTCATTGTTGCCCTATTTCCTTTCTTTAAGAACTCTTATACCTACCCTGCAATCCTCTCACTGCATTCTTCACAGAGATACAACGGGGGTGGTTTATCACCCAATGCTACTGATAGGGAAGGGTCTATACACATCTGAAACACATGAAAAAACAGAATGAACTCTCCTGTTCCTGGATATCACATTCCCTATATTCTAAGCAAAAATGCTTCAATAATGACAGATTTTTCAAAAGCAAGATGGAATAAATATTTTTAGTAAAACCCTTTTTACCGATAAATGTTTCTCCCTGCACTAGCTGATGAGTCCACGCTGAGGATTTAAATGTGGCTGCTGTGGTTTTTCATTTCTCCGGTTACTTGCAATTCAATTAATAAATAGTGTCAAGAAGTTCACTCTCATTCCACAAAGATCCAAAAAGTCATCTCATTCAATTGCTGCTCAAATTGGCTTTATTTTAATCACACTATTCCTTCTTTAAAGTGGTAAACAACAGTAGTCTCTCATTAGAAAAAGGAAAATGTATTATTAAGATTTCAGAATCGTAACTGATACCAAAATGCTAGTGGTAGAGAATTTTGCTTCTTAAGGCATACCTCATTCAAAAAAGTTAGCATTAAATCTAACATTGAGTGGTTTCCTTCTCTTACTCTGGAATCTTAGTTTTATATCAATCATCCAACCTCTCTTTTTCATGTGTTTTTTTTCCTCACATGACCTATAATTTGTTTACCCTTGCTGGGACAGATTGATATGGCTGGGTTTCACTAGCCTAAGCACAGAGATGCAAAGTGTTAATTTCATAGTTGATCATCAGAATATTTCAATATCTGGATCTTTTAAATCAAATGAACAAAATATCTAGATTACTAACTGCATTTTGTACTTTGCATGAGTTTAAATTTCTATAATTTATCAAAACCATTTTTAATTCTGCTTTTACCCTTGAGTAAGCATTAAGATGCCTAATACACAAATTTTTCTGAAACTACACTCTTTTTTCAATTGTTTTCACAAATTTGGAGGGGGGAATGACCCAGACTTATAACTCAAACAGCCTGTAATTCAAAGTGAAAACTCAGCCTCTTCAATGATTAGGAATCAAGTTAGAATTGCTCATTTTAAATAGTTATACCATCAACAATTGTAAACTACATATTCCTTGATGACAAAGGCTCAGAGTGAAAATTTTCCTCCTATAAGTTTCATGCTTCCTTAGATGTAATGAATAACTACTTTGGGGTGTGTTAAATCAGAGATTGGCAAACTTTTTTTGTAAATATTTTAGGATTTGTGGGCCACAGTCTCTGTCACACCTACTCAATTCTGCTGTTGGAGCATGAAAGCAGCCATAGAAAATAAGTAAGAAAATTAACATAGCTGTGTTCTAATAAAACTAATAAAACTTTGTTTATAAAAACTGGCAGCAGGCCAGATTTGGCTATGGGGCATAGTTTGCCAGAACCTGCCTTAGAAAATTATCTGGGCTCCAAAGTATTTCATAAAGTGGACTTCAAGTAGAACCAAGTAAAACCAAAAGCAGAGTATGATATCATAAACTTTAAGTTCCAACATATTTTCATCTTTAATCCTATTAGAACTCTTGGCTTTTGCCTAAAAAGTACTTTTTTGCAGCCTATTACAACAAAAATGGATAACACTTTTCTATTCGGTAAATCATTCTTGCTCAGCAGTACAGCTCACTATTATAGAGCTATTAGGCTTTTAATGAGGATTAATCAATTTTCCCAAAATCTTTCCCATGGCCCCCATGTGGAGCTCCTCTTAAGTATTATATAAGTTATTCTACCCTCTTTTCTAGTGAGTTATTAATACCTCTCCCAGGTAAAGATACTTTTTCATTCCACTCAAAAGGAGAAGTTCCTAGGATGCTAAAACTATAAATAATCATTAGAGATCAGCTAATTGACTTCTGACCTTTAAAATAACTTAATTAGCATGACCTATCAGATCTGTAGTTGGTCTAGTGAGTTTTGTTCTACTCTGAAGAGGTTGGTTTACATCCACACTCATGTGTTTATACCTGTGTGTCACATTAATCAGTGGGTTTTTCTGTTTTATAAAAATAACATATGCCCAATGTAGAGGCTTCAGAAAACTGAGAGAGGGAAAAAAGAAAATTCAATTAACTCATTAACCCTCTGTCTCGATGTAGTCCATAGTAACATTCTGATAAGTATTACTGATTGTTTTCTACTATGAATATATATAACTTTTAAACTTTTTAAAACTTTTAAACATCATACTATAAAATTTCATAACTTTGTGCTTAACATTACTTTGTAAGTATCTGGATGTTGGATACTGTCGATTTGCATGTCACGTGGCGATGATGTTGCTTGGGTGAACTCACATTGTAAAGGAAGAGCAATACTGAGCCAGAACTATTGTAGCACAAAAACGGCCCCAGCACAGGAAGCCTTAATGAGAATGTTACCTTTCTGTAAACTGTAGAGTGAAAATAGAAAAGGAGGGTCTTTAAGGAAACTGGAGTTCAGAAAGTAAGATTCAGGGGATATGAAAATGTCTTGGAACTAGAAAGAGGTGGTGTTGGCAAACATTGTAAATACACTAAATGCCACTGAATTATTCACTTTAAAATAGTTCATTGTATATTATGTGAATTTCGCCTCTATTTTTATAAAATGACAGAAAGTAAATGGTTTGACTTATCCTGGCTGACTCACTCCAGGGAGAAAAGTGAGGCCAACCCAGTGGAATGGACTGGGCTGTTTGCCTAGAAAAGAAGGAGAAAATCTAATTCATGATGCTTTCTGTGAGTAGGAGGCCAGAAAACATTACTAACCAGGATATCAGAGGACTCCTGAGAATGCAGTCTGACATAAAATCAAGGAAAAATAACTGCAAAAACCAGACAGATAGGATCCCCTTCCTGTTGATATTTGGGTGACCCAAAAGAAGGAGCTATACCTTAGGAGGAAGAAAAGAAGGATAATAAGAAGGAACCCTAAAAGTCTCACCATTGTGAAGAATCAAGCTTAACTCCATGAATAAACTATGAATTCATATGTGAGTAGCTTAAAATAGCCTCACTCCAAAGAAAAGCACCTCTGAACCTCAAATGTCTATTGAAAGTCAATAGTGGGTACACATAGTAGAATGGGAGGGCCTATGCTTCAATTGTGTGGGTTATCCTTACCTGCCTTTTTTTTTTTTTTTTTTTTGAGATAAAGTCTCGCTCTATCTCCCAGGCTGGAGTGCAGTGGCGCAATCTCAGCTCACTGCAACCTCGATCTCTCTGGTTCAAGCAATTCCCCTGCCTCAGCCTCCTGAGTAGCTGGCATTACAGGGGCACACCACCATGCCCAGCTAATTCTTTTGTATTTGTAGTAGAGATGGTGTTTCACTATGTTAGCCAGACTAGTCTCAAACTCCTGACCTCAGGTAATCCGCCCACCCTGGCCTCCCAAAGTGCTGGGATTACAGGTTTGAGTCGTTGCCCAAGGCAAATTACCTGCTCTTAACATCAATACATTCAATTTGCCTTCAACAAAAGCAGAGATTAAAAATAATACAAGGACATCCTTTGTTAGTATGATGTATCTAGATGACAATGTATTATTGGACTCCTCTGCCATTTTTGGTCCATTAAACACATTTTTGGTTTCTTTTATATTTATTGGATCTCATTTCATCTTTTCTACTTTGTTTCTATAAAGTGATGGTGTTAGTTTTCAATTAGTATTTGGTAATCTGTACAGGCTACCTATAAAACAAAAGCAAACCTGTAAGACACCTGGTTCTCAAAAGTAACTGTGAACTCTAATAACTTCAGCTAACCTCCACTCTTCATAATATAAAAATTAGCCCTTGCAAATTCAAACACAAGTCCATCAGCCAAATATTTTGTATCCAATAAATATAAGTAATTTTGTTAAAAGGTGTAATTATTTTTCTTCACACTCAACTTTCAAGATTCAGAGTTATAATAGGACAGAACCAATCTGGTGTAGAAGAACGAGAATAAGGTTAGGAGTCCAGATACCTGGTTCTGTCTCCAGTTCTGATTCTAACTGGCAACCTTAGGAAAATGACTTGACTCTGTAAACCACCGTCTCTTTACCTTTAATGTAACTTTCCGTATATATGCTATCCAAACACCTTTCAGTCATTTCAATTAAGTCATATTTGTAATATGAGCTAAGAATTAACAATTTTATCTTTTTGTCCTACCACTTCTGAATCTGCATAAGCACTCATGATTTGTATCATACACATAAAAACAGAGAGAAAATACATTTCCCTGAGTTCATTAGCTGAAATAGAAGCCAGTTAAGGACCCATGTAAGCATTTTACTAGAATCCTTCTGATAGATAATTAGCTCAGTGTTACATAGCACTTGGCTATGAACACATAGCCAAAACTGCAGGCAACACTATTTATTGCTCTCTCTTGACCAGTCTGCCAAAGTACAATTAGATTGAATATGGAGGTACTTGGAATTATTACAGAGCACAAGCCTCTGCTTTACAGAGAAGGATGCAATCTAGCCCACTTCATTCAGCAATTTGACCACTGACAATACAGTATGGCACCAGGTCTAATAAAACAGTACCTTCACAGCCGGTTTGTTAATTGCATTGTGGCATTCAATGTGCTGGCAGTGGATGGGATTCCAAGCTGTAAAGTAAAGCACAGCTGATGAATACATCTCATTGAAATTATTCACGCCCTAGTAAAAACACATACCTTACTATTTTCTTTTTTCTAAATAGAACCATCATCAGAAAGCTTCCTAACAGAACCATTTTTTTAATCTATAAAAAATTTAAAAGTCAAGCAAAGATATACAACTCCATCCATTTTCCTAGGGTAGGAGACAAGCCAATATGAGATGGCATGTACAGTACCAGAATGATATGCCATTAATAAGTTTTCAAAAGTTTTTACAACCATGGTTTCACTCGATCCTCCAACAACTCTGTAGGATAGGTACAGCAGATTATTAACCTCATTTCATATAAGAATAAAGTTAGCAAGGTTAAGTAGCTTGATATGGTCACAGAGTTAGCAAATGATAAGCTAGGACTAGAACCTATACCTCTTGGTGCCTGACATTCTGCACTTTTCATGATAGTATATTATGCTAAACATCCTAGACTGTTGGTATCAAGAAGTGTTTTAAATTGATAATAACTGAAATTAATAGTAAGGTGTCCTCTACCATTCCTTTTCCTATTCCATCCCCATCAAATATGGAGACTGGAAAGATGAGTTTCTTGCCCAAATGAAATGCATCTCTCTCTTACATGTGACCCACCTACTACACCTCTGCTAGTCTGCTAATATCCAAGTAAGCCTCTGCTAGTCTGATAATACTCAACTCCTGACCTCAGTATACACACAGAATGAGGAAAAGTGACCTGTAAAAAATCAGATTGAGAATCACAACCAGTAGTTATCATCTGGATGATTCTGCAGCCCAAAACACTTAGCTAACAATATTCCATCATTAAAAACATGCAGGGGCTTATATGCTTGACAGTAGGACATTTTTCTAAAGTGCCATATTTTAAACTCATAGGACTATGTTGGCCTATTCTTAATACATGGGAATTTGCAGATGAGAAGATATTCTTAGTTACATATTCAATTATAATTCGAATATATATATATTATTAATGATCTGAGCTAATTTATGCTCTAATTTATGTTCCAAATACCTCAGAAAATTTTCTACCTATGTGTGTCCCAGCTTCAAACTTTCTATCCCATTGTTAGACCATGTATAAGATGATGCGTCTAGTTGGGATTCAGGGAAATATAGTTAGCAGAACCACTGACATTTTAAAACATATAATAGGTCTAATTATTTGAAAAGAAAACACAAAGTACAGACCAGAGACCACTACTATAATAACATAGCATCATTTTGATCATATTTTTAGGAGAGACAAAGAAGAAATGAATGAGTACATGAACAGATTAATGAAGAAATAATTTGGGTATAGGCGCTTCATAACTATGAGATTAGTTTCCTATATATGGTAAAGTCAAGCTGAATATAAAGAGTTGCAACAAGTTTTTTTGTACAATTAGAGAAACATAGAGGAAAAGGTTGCCTTTAACCAGTGCATGAATTAAAAATACATGGAACATGTGCTGCATTCTTCCAATCCCAAACTCATGACAGATATCACTAATCTATTACAGCATTCCTTCCTGCTGAGTCCGGAACTGACCTTAGGATTCTTCCTACCACTGTGCTCCTAGAAGTCACCACTAGTCAAAACAAAGTTGGCACGCAAGATGAAATCTGCTAACCATCTCCAAATCAGTGTATTATGAAAACGTTTGTAGATTGCTTTATAGAAGTTCATAACACTTATGAGCAGAAGTAATATTCAAAACATATAATAATTGCTATGGCACAGGCATAGCAACAAATTAGAGTGTGCACCAGCCACAGAACTTGATCAGGGCTTTAAAGACTTCTATTCTGCCAGAAATAAATGCTTTTTTGAGATAATGGAGATATCTAGAAGGTCTACTGCTTTAATTTTGCATTTCATTTTTACTGAGTGTTGCTGTATTAAGAACAAGTTATAGGATAATCAATTTGAAAGCCACACTGGATTTAAGGTTACTAGAACAGTGATCTTAAATTTTGCTATGTATCAAAAATCAACTGTCAAGGTTTTTAAAATATAATGTCTGGAACCCAAGTTAGATCTTCTGAATCAAAATGTTTGAGGATAGAACACAGGTATTGCTAATTGGAAAAAGCACTACAATTGATTTTGATATAAGGACAATCAGCATACCTTATCTTGTGGCAAATATAGTCATATTAGATCACCATTCGAAAATAGTAACAAAAAACATAGCATAAAAACACAGCAGACATGAATTATCCTTTCAACTATTATGGAAAAATTGGTATTAGACTTGCCTTCCCACCATAAACAACTAGAAAACTAAAATATATATATATGAAACACTATTTTCAGAAACAAGACTATAGGTAGTGCAGGACAGTGATCCTTGAGAGAAGAGAAATAATGCAGTGATCCCCACAATCACCCTGGCTTTCTTCCTGAAAGTAATTTCCAGACCTTGGCCCTAGAAGGGGAAAGATAAGCAGAGTAGTATGGTATTGTTTTTAGTTGAGGGGATAAAAACTGGAGCTTAGAGAGGCCAGGTGGCTGGAATTTGCTGAATAGACTAGGAAGGAAGAGGGAACTATGCGAAGAAAGAGATCCAGAAATCTAAGCAGGAGTCTTTTTGAGTCTTTGGCTTTATACTAAGTAAAATGTATGTAAGGTAAAACTCCATCAGGCTAGATAGAGAAAAATTGTGAGGGCTCTGTGAGCTAAACAATTCCTAGAGCTTGTACAGGGCTGGATGATATTCAAGATCCAACCACCCAGAGTAGAAGAAATTCACTAAATACTTGGAACAATCATAGAAACTCTATGAGGGTTATGTCTTAGCAATAGGGCTAAACTAACATTAGAAAAAAAGTTACTCTAGGCTCATTCTAACAAAACCTAAGAATAAGCCTTGAAATGGTGAGACTTTTCCACAAGTAATTTGACTGCCAAAAGAAACTTCATTATACTGTAATGGAAGACAACAAAATTCAGATACTCAATAATGTAACATTCATGAACTCCAGCATCCAGTCGAAATTATTTGCTACTTGAAAAGGGGGTAAAATGTGGCCAGGCACGTTGGCTCATGCCTGTAATCCCAGCACTTTGGGAGGCCAAGGCAGGCGAATAGTGAGGTCAGGAGTTTGAGACCAGCCTGATCAACATAGAGAAACCCCATCTCTACTAAGAATACAAAACATTAGCCAGATGTGGTGGTGCATGTCTGTAATCCCCGCTACACGGGAGAGTAAGGCAGGAGAATCACTTGAACCCGGGAGACAGAGGTTGCAGTGAGCCGAGATCGTGCCATTGCACTCCAGTCTGGACAATAAGAGTAAAACTCTGTCTCAAAAGGAAAAAAAAAAAAAGGAAAAGGGGGTAAATGTTACTCATAACCGGGGGAAAAGAGATCCGCAGAAACAAAATCAGAAATTGCACAGATGAAGTGGTTGACAAAGACGAACTTTAAAATAGCTATCATAAACATAGGCAAAGGAAAGCATGAAGATAGGCATAATTAGGATAGAGATGGGAGATATAATTTAAAAATTAAATATGACTTTAAAAAATAAAAAATACAACTTGAAATGAAAAACTTACTGAATGGGTTTAATAGCAGAATAGACAATGCAGAAGAAAAGATCAGTGAATTAGGAGACATAACAAAAACTACCCAAACTGAAATACTAGAAGAAAAATAAATAGAGATTCAGTGAACTGTGGGAAAATTTTAGGCAGTTTTACTTTACATACATTTTACTTAGCATAAAGCCAAATTTTTATGATTGCTCCAAGTACATCTGATTTAAATCACAAAAGAAATAAAAGGGGGAAATATTTGAAGAGACAACGGCTAAAAATTTTCAAGTCTGATGCAAACAATCAACCCACAGATCCAAGAAGCTCAGTGAATCCTAGGCAAGATAAAAGCAAAGATAATCACACCAAAATTCACTATAATTAAATTGATGAAAACCAATATGGAAAAAATCTTAAAAGCAGCCAGGAGGGAAAAAAAGACATATTACTTACAGGGGAACAAAGATAAGAATGGTCGCTGATTTCTCGTCAGAAACAATGCAAGCCAGAAGACAATGGAACGACATCTTTAATAGGCTGAAAGAAAAATACTGTCAACCTAGAATTCTATACCCACTGAAAATATCTTTCAGAAATGAGTATGAAACAAAGACTATTTGAAGACATACACAAGATAAGAGAATTCATTTCCAGCTGAGTTCCACTACCAGAAACGTTAAGGAAGTTTTTCAGGCTAAGGGAAAATGATACCAGATAGAAGCTCAAACTTACACAAAAGCATAAAGAGTGTTGGACATGGTAAGTATGGTGAATAACTACAGAAGGCTTTTTTACTCATATCAATATGTTGTTAAAAGATGGCTGATTGTTTAAAACAATGAACAATAATAATGAATTGAGGCTAATAAAATATATAGAAGTAAGATGTTTGATAACAATAACAAAAAGGATGTGAGGGGTAAAATTAAAATACAAAAGATTTTTACATTTCACGTAAACTGTTAAAATATAATTTGAGGTAGACCGTGAAATTAAAAGTGCATATTATAAACCCGAGAGCAATTTTTTAAAGGTGGTACAGCTAACAGTACAACACAGAAATAAAATGTAATACTAAAAATAATTAATTCAAAAAAGGAAAGATATCAAAAAAAAAGGAAATAGATGGCACAAATATAAAACAAGTGTAACATGACAGACTGAAGCCAATTCATACCAGAAATTTCATTAAATGCCAATGGTCTAAACAATAATTTTACTAATGTAAATGGTCTAAAAGGCAAAGGCTGTCAAATAGGATTTAAGTTTTTTAAAACCCATGACCCAATTATATGCTGTCTGTGAAAAACATACTTGAAATATAAAGACTCAGATAAGCTAGAAGTAAACAGAAAAAGTTATACCATTAATTATGGCATAATTTTTATACCATAATTAAAAGTATAGCATAATTCTTATACCCTAATTGAAATGATAAGAAAGCTGGAGTGTTTATATTAATATCAGAGAAATAGATTTCAGAACAAAGAATATTACCAGAAAAACTAAGGCAATTTCACAATGATGAAAGTGTCAATTAACCCAGAAAACATAAAAACTATAAATATTTGTACCCTTAATAAGGTGAGAGCACTGAAAGAAGCATAAAGTTGTAAATTTCCCTAATCCTCTCTCAGTAACTGATTAAAAAAACAAGCAGACAGAAAATCAGCAAATATACAAGACTTGAAAACACTCTCAAACAACTTAACCTAATTTATAATGTTAGAAATCTCCACTCAACCACTGTGGAATACACACTGTCTTAAAGTACACATGAAACACTTATTAAGATAGGTATTTTGGTCCATAAAGTAAGTCTCAAATATTTAGATGGAGCTACATCACACAGTATATTCTCTGGTCACAATGGAATTAAACTAGAAACCAATAACATAAAAGTATCTGGAAAATTACCAAATGTTTGCACATAAAAAAAACCATACATTTAAACAACCCATGAACAAAAAAAAGAAACTTTAGAAAATATTCTGTACTGAAATACAATAAAAGCCTAATATACATAATGAATTTCTGGGAAGCAACTAAAGCAATGATTAAACAGAAATTTATAGCTCAAAATTATTATATAAGAAAATATAACAGAGCTCAAATAAAAGGTTTATGCTTCTATCTTAAGAAGACAGAAAAAGAACAAAACCCAATATTAGTAGGAGGAAGAAACAATATAGAAACTGAAATCAGAAAATCAATAGATAAAAATCAATAAAATCAAAAGCTAGTTCTTTGAAAAGTTCCAAAAAATTGGTAAGCCCTAGCCAGCTGATGAACAGAAAAAAAACAAAAAAAGAAAATTTATTAATTACCAATGTCAGGAATGAAAGGTAGAACATTACTACAGATCCTACAGATATGCTAATAAATTTGACAAGATGGATGAAATGCTCACATTCCTCAAAAGACAAAAATTAAAACTATAACTCAATAAAAGTAGAAAAATAACTCTATAACTGTCAAAATTATATTCACAACATAAAACCTTCCCTAAAAGAAACCCTAAGTCCATATGGCTTCACCAGTGAATTCTATTAATCATTGAAAGAATAAATAATACAAATCTTACATAAACTCTTTCAGAAATTAGAAGAGAAAGAAACATTTTCCAACTTATTTTATGAGGTCAGTATTACTCTGTAAACAGAACCAGATGAAGACATCATAATTAAATAAAACTAGAACAATAACTTTCATAAATGTAGAAACCTGAACACTTAACAAAAACTTAGAAAAATAAATCTAGCAATATAATACAGCATGACAAGATGAGTTTATTCCAAGAATGCAAGATTGGTTTAACATTGCCAAGAAAATGGACGTAATTTACCAGATAACAGAATAAAGGGAAGAAATCACACAATCATCTCAATAGAAAGAGAAAATGCATTTGACAAAAACTGACCATGATTAAAACTCTAAGCAAATAAAGAACAGACACTAATTTCCTCAATCTGATAAAAAGAATCTATGAAAAACCTACAGTTAATATAATAATTTAATGGTGAAAGCCCAAATACTCTCCCCACAAATTGGAAGAGCAAGGATGTCCACTCTCAGCACTTCTACTCAAATGGAGATACTAAGCAGTGCCAAAAAAAAAAGTATAGAAAGAAAAAAATGGAGAAAGGAAAGAAGGAGGAAGAGAGAGAGAAAAAGAAAAGAGAGGGATGGAGAGAGGGGAGGAAGGAAGAAAGGAAGTAATAAAAGAAGGAAGGAAAAAAGGAAGGAAGGAAGGAGGGAAGGAAGGAAAAAGCCACACAAATTAGAAAGAAAAAAAAAATAAAAATTATTTATAGAGAGCATAATCAGGTATACAGAAAATCTTAAGAAACTTACAAAAAAGCCACAAAAACTAATAAGTGATTTTAGCAAGATTGCAGGGTATAAGGTCAATATACAAAAATCAATTACATTTTTATATCACATAGCGCCAATAAAAAAGTATAATATTAAAATTTTTGAACACTATTTTAATGGCATATAAAATCATAAAATATTTAGGAGCACCTTTAACAAAATATAAGATCTGTACCCTAAAAATAAGCAAATATTGCTGAAAGAAATTAAAGAAGACCTAAATAAATGGATAAATATACCATGTTCATGGATGAAAAGACTCAATATTGTTAAAATGTCAATTCTCCTCAAATTAAACTATATAGTCAATGTAATCTCATTCAAAAATCCAAGCAGAGGCCAGGCTCAGTGGCTCATGCCTATAATCCCAACATTTTGGGAGGCTGAGGCAGGCAGATCGCCCTGAGGTCAGGAGTTCAAGACCAGCCTAACTAACATGGTGAAACCCCATGTCTACTAAAAATACAAATATTATCCAGGCATGGTGGCATGTGCCTGTAATCTCAGCTACTTGGGAGGCTGAGGTAGGAGAATCACTTGAACCTGGGAGGCAGAGGTTGCAGTGAGCCAAGATCACACCACTGCACTATAGCCTAGGCAACAGAGTAAGACTCCATCTCAAAAAGAAAAAAAAAATCCAAGCAGATTGTTTTGTAGAAATTACAAACTGATAGTAAAACTTATATGAAAATGCAAATGTACTAAAACCCAAAAAATATTATTAAAAAGAACAATCTGGAGTATTAACACTACATAATTTTATGTATTAAAATAGTCCACAAAATTTTTTAAAAAGCAAATCTAGAGGATTTATACTACATGATTCTAAAATATACTATAAAGCTACAGTAATCAAGATTATGTGATATTGTTGTAAGGATAGACAATGAAACAAAATAGAGAGTTTAGAAATAGACACATATATATATGATTAATTATTATTCAACAAAGGGTCAAGGTAATTCAGTATGGAAAAGATACTCTTTTCAACAAATTGAACTGAAACAAATGGATATCCTTAAAGGAAAAACAATTCCAACCCTTACCTCTCACTATATACAAAAATGGATTCCAAGTAGGTCGTATACTTAAATGTAAAATTTTAAACTATGCAACTTCTAGAAGCATAAAATTTCTTTACAACCTTAGGAGAGACCAAAAAAGGACCACAAAAGGAAAAAAAAAAGATAAATTTCAATTAATTTATCAAAATTAAAAGCTCCTTCTCTTTGAAATACCTAAACAGGGAAGCCCCTGAATGGGAGAGCATGTTAACATTGTTCACATTATGTTGACCAAAGTCTTATATTTTGAATATAAAATATAAGATAATAAAATAAGCACTCCAATTTTAAAATAAGCAAAATGTCATTGGTAACTTTACATACATACACAAAGGGTAAGCAAACTTGAGAAGGTAAGAATATAGAGGGAAAGTTAAATATATGAAAATAGTGGTTACAGTTGCCACAGAATACAAAAAATGAAAAGCTGACCTAAGAATTATAGCCTTTCACCAGAAGCAAAATTAAGTTCTCTCTGAAGGAATATATGATACTAAGTCTCAAATTAGCTCTATAGTTTTTATATCTATTGTCTTGAACACAAAAATATACAACCACACAAATAGGAAGACAAAAAAAAAAAAAAACAAACAGAAAAGAGAATCAGAATCTCCAGGGATCCAGAACACTGAGTTATCAGAAACAGATTTTAAAATAACTATGCTTAATATGTTCTATAAAGTAGAAGACAAGTTAGAGAATATCATCAAAGAACTGGAAATACACACACACACACACATATACATATGGGCCAAATGGAAATTCTAAAAGTGAAAAATATAATAGGGGGACAGAATTTAGGGAATGTTGGTCAAAGGATACAAAATTTTAGAAAGAAAAGGTAAATAATAACCAAAATTAAAAACATAATTAGGAGGCTAAAGAGTTTGAGAACAGGAAGACATGTCAGAAAAAGATTCAGCATGAAGCACAGAAAGATGAAATGGTGGGGGATGGGGAATACAAAAAATATGCATAAAAGGATTCATGAGAGAAAGGTCTAACATAAATGCCATTAGAATTCCAGAAAGAGGGATGAGAATATGTCGAAAGCCACTTTTGAAGAGATAAGGAAACTTCCAGTTACAACCATAATAAAAAGCTGGTATTAAACTTATCTTTCCACTGGACAAAGTGTATGAAGCAACTGGTTTCAGACGTTGGACACAGATGACAGCACAGGGCTGCTCTCCTTTTTAAAAAGTAAGGCATACAAGTTAACTTCTACATTCACCTTGGCTTTCTGCCTGGTGATATTTCCAAACTGCAGCATAGAAAAATGAAACTCAATAAGGAATCAGCATTTTTTGGTGGGTAGAAGAAACAGATTTTCAGTGGGTAGAAAAATCAAAATAAAGAAATGCTAAGGCGGATGGAATTTGTGAGTAAAGGCAGAGAACAGAGGAGAGCTGCTGAGAAGAGGTACCACAAGTCAGTGGAAGGGCATCCTTCAGGCCCTTGGCCTGCATGTGCTCAGAGTAAACTTTCACAAGGACTAGCAGAGAACTGCTGCTCAATGGTTGAAAGCAGAACAGAGATTTTGGAGGTCACACCGGAATAGGTACGCACTGTATTTGCAACGTAGCCCAAGTGAAAAACTTTAGTGAACATACCAGAAACTCAGGAGACAATAGGTTGTAACAGATAGGTCACACCTTAGGAATGAAGACTGTGCTCTAGGCCTAAGTTAAAAAATTTGTAGACATAGAGTTGTTTGTAGTGATCCTTTACTATCCTTTTAATGTTCATGAGATCAGGAAATAATAGTATTTATTTCCTTTCTGATATTAGAAATTTGTGTCTAATGTCTTTTTCTCTTTTTCCTTGGTTAGATTGGCTAAAAGTTTATTGATTTTTTTTAAAAAACAGTTTTCAATTTTGTTGATTTTCTCTGTTTCCTGTTTTAAATGTTACTGAATTGTTTTCTAATTTTTATTATTTATTTTCTTATAATTGCTTTAGGGTTAAACTGATCTTCTTTCTCTAGTTTCCTAAAGTAGAAGATTATATTGTTGATTTTACATGTTCCTTCTTTCTACTCTATGTCTTCAAATTTATAAATATCCCTCTAAACACTGCTTTCACTACATAACACAAATATTGAAGATAATGCTATAGGAGTAATAGTTATACACTAGGACTAAAGGCAAAACTGAAATATACTTGGCTTAACAAGTTATAAATCTAAGTCCTTGGGAAGGGAAGAGCAGATAAAGAGAGTCCGGTTAACAGGTACAGTTAGATAGAAGGAATACGATCCAATATTTGATAGCAGAGTAGGGTGATCATATTTAACAACAATATATTGTATATTTCAAAACAGCTAGAAGAGAGGACTTGAAATGTTCTCAATACATAGAAATAATAGATACTTGAGGTGATGGAGGCCCCAAATGCCATGACTTCATCATTACACAGTCTATGCATGTAACAGAATATCAGGCCATAACAAAAATTTATGGGATATTTTGTATCCCATAAAAATGTACGAATAGGCCAGGCATAGTGTCTCATGTCTTTAATCCCAGCACTTTGGGAGGCCGAGGCAGGGGGATCACTTGAGCCTAGGATTTTGAGACCAGCTTGGACAACATAGGGAGGACTATCTCTACAAATAATAAAAAACTAGCCAGGCATGTTGGTCATGCCTGTAGTCCCAGCTACTTAGGAGGCTGAGGTGGGAAGTTCACTTGATCTCAGGATTTCAAGATTGCAGTGAGCTGTGATTGTGGTGCCATTGCACTCCAGTCTAGGTAAGAGCAAGGCCCTATCTTGGAAAGAAGGAAGGAGGGAAGGAAGAAAAAATACCCAAAAAATATGTACAAGTAAAATTTTTTTAAAAAGACCAGAGGTCAAGAAGGCCATAAAATCTGAAAATTTTAAATGAAAATAAACAAATAAAACTAAGCCTTGATGCAAGAAGGTGATCCATCAGTAACTTCATTCCAGCAAATACAAAATACAAAATTCAATATTTTTTAGAGTAAATAGTTCAGTCTCTACAACATATTCTTTACAATGCCCATCATACAATAAACAATTTACAAGACATGTTGAAGGACTAGGAAATGTGATCCATAATCAAGAGGAAAAGAGTGAAAAGAGGCAAATTACCTAGACTCATTTCAAATTAGAAATAAGGATTTTAAAATAAGTACTTCAAATATGTTAAAGAGTATACAGAAATAGATCATTCAGATGAAAATTCCCAGAGAGATGAAAACTGTAAAAAATAAAGGAAAATTCTAGAAGAAAAAACATAATTAAAAAAATAGAATACATAAAATTACTAAGTCACTGGATGGACTTTCAAAAAATATTAGACACAGCAGAAAAAAGGATCAGTGAACTTGAAAAATTAATACAAATCCAAACTAATGCACAGGTAAACATTTTTTTTTTTAATGGAACACTTAATACCTCTGGAAAAGTATCAATTTTTTTTAAGGTCTCAGAATGAGAGGAGAAAAAAGAAATGGCAGAATAAATATTTGGATAGAGTAATATCCCAAATTTCCAAAACTGATAAAGAACACAAAACCACAGATTCAAGAAGCTCAGCAAACCCCAAGCAAAATAAGTTAAAAAAAACCCACCACACTTTTAAGCAGAATGTAATGAAAGCGCTAAATACCAAAAATAAAGAGAAAATCTTTAAAAGAGGCAGAGAAAAATATCACATTACATTCAGAGGTACAATTACAAGAATAATAGGTAATTTCCTATTGGATACAATGAATTGAAACCTTTAAAGAGTTAAATGAGAGAAGCAATGTTCACTAATTACAATGGAATTACCATACATATATTTAAAAAAAAGATAACTAGAACCCAGATATTTGCAAGTTAAACTACTCTCCTAAATATCACAGGCAATAAAGATATAGCAATTAAAATGTTTAAATATTTTTAAATGAATGCTAGTAAAAACCCAAAATATCAAAATTTGTAGGATGCAGCAAATGTAGAGCTTAGACATAAGTTGGTAATTTTAAATGGATAATTAGAAAAAAAAATTATTATTGGAAATAAACAATCTAATATTTTAATCCCAAGAAGCTAGGAAAAAGAAGAGAAAATTAAATTCAAGAAACTAAAAGGAACAAGATAGAAAAGATAAAAGCAGAAAACAATGATACATAAAAAAATGCAACTTTTATCATTTTTCTGTTTTTTGTTTATTTATCTAAGCATTTGATAAAATTTAAGAACTATTCAGAATAAAATCTCTAAGTCAACTGGAAATAAAATGTAACTTTCTAAAACTGACATAAAGGAGATCTGCAAAACCCTACAGCTAATAGCCTACTTAATGGTGAAATAGTCCCACAAGTTAGGAACAAAGCAACAATATCTAATATGGCTTGGATTTGTTTCCTCACTCAAATCTCATGTCAAATTGTAATCCTCAGTGTTGGAGGAACGGCCCAGTGGGAGGTGACTGGATAGCAGGGGTGGATTTCCCCTTTGCTGTTCTCATAATAGTGAGTGAGTGCTCAGAGAACTGGTTGTCTAAAAGTGTGTGGCATCTCCCCCCAATGTCTCCCTCCTGCCGGCCATGTGAATGTGTGCCTGCTTCCCCTTTACCTTCTGTCATGATTGTAAGTTTCTTGAGGCTTCCCCAGAAGTAGAAGCTTGTACATCCCACAGAACCATGAGCCAATAAACCTCTTTTCTTTATAAACTACCCAGTTTCAAGTATTTTTTTATAGCAGTGCATGAACAAACTAATACAGAAAATTCATATTAAAGAAGTGGGGCATTTCTATAAAGATACTTGAAAATATGGAAGCCACTTTAAAACTGGGCAAAAGGCAAAGGTTGGAACGGTTTGGATGGCTCAGAAGACAGGAAGTTTGGATCTTCCTAGAGACTTTTTAAATTGTGACCCAAATGCTGGTAGTGATATGAACAATGAAATCCAGGCTGAGATGGTCTCAGATAAAGATGATGAACTAATTGAGAACTGGAGTAAAGGTCACTCTTAATATCCTTCAGCAGTGAGAATGGCATAATGGTGCCCCTGCTCTAGGGATCTGTAAAACTTTGAATTTGAGAGAGATGATTTAAGGTATCTGTCAGAAGAAATTTCTAAGCAGCCAAGCATTCACAATGTGGCCTGGCTGCTTCTAACAGTGAATGCTTATATTAATAAGCAAAGAGATTATCCAAAACTGGAACTTATATTTAAAAGGGAAGCGGAGCATAAAAGTTTGGAAAATTTGCAGCCTGACCATGTGGTAAAAAATAAAAATCCATTTTCTGGGGAGGAACTCAAGCCAGCTGCAGAAATCTGCATAAGTAAAGAGGAACCAAATGTTAATATCCAAGACAATGGGGAAAATGTCTTGAAGGCATTTCAGAGAACTTTGTGACAACACCTCCCATGACAGGCCCAGAGGTCTAGGAGGGAAGAATGGTTTCACAGGCCAGGCCTCACTGCTCTTCACAACCTCAGGACACTATTCTCTGTATTTTAGCCACTCCAGCTCCAGCTGTGGCTAAAGGAGCCCCAAATGCGTGTCAGGCCACTGCTCCAGAGAGTGCCATAATCTTCATGGCTTCCACATGGTGTTAAGCCAGAGGGTATGCAGACAGCAAGAATTGAGGCTTGGGAGCCTGTGCCTAGATTTCAGAGGATGTATGGAAATGCCTGGATGTCAAGGCAGAAGTCTGCTGCAGGGATAGAGCTCTCATGGAGAACCTCTACTAGGGCAATGTGGAGTTGAAGCCCCCACACAGAGTCCCTATGGGGGCACTGTCTAGTGGAGCTGTGAGAGGAGGGCCACTGTCCCCCAGACCCCAGAATGGCAGATCCACCAATGGCCTGCGAAATGCACCTGGAAAAGCTGTAGGCACTCAACACCAGCCCATGAAAGCAGGGGGTTTTACCCTGCAGAATCACAGGGGCAGAGCTTCTCAAGGCCTTGGGAGCCCACCCCTGGCATTAGTGTGGCCTGGATGTGATACATGGAGTCAAAGGAGATTATTTTGGAGTTTTAAAATTTAATGACTGCCCTGCTGGGTTTCAGACTTCATGGGCCCTGTAGCCCCTTTGTTTTGGCCAATTTCTCCCTTTTTAAAAGGGAACATTTACCCAACACCTCTACCCCCATTGTAATCTGGAAGTAACTAACTTGTTTCTCATTTTACGGAATCATAGGTGGAAGGGATTTGCCTTATCTCAGACAAGACTGTAGGCTGTTGACTTTTGAGTTAATGCTGGAATGAGCTAAGACTTTGGAAGACTGTTGAGAAAACATGATTGTGTGTGTGTGTGTGTGTGTGTGTGTGTGTGTGTTTGAGACAGAGTCTTGCTCTGTCATCCAGGCTGGAGTGCAATGGTGCAGTCAAGGCTCAATGCAACCTCCACCTCCTGGGTTCAAGCGATTCTACTCCCTCAGACTCCGAGTTGCTGGGATTACAGGCACATGCCACCACACCTGGCTAATCTTTGTATTTTTAGTAGAGACAAGGGTTTCACCATGTTGGCCAGGCTGGTCTCAAATCCCTGACCTCATGATCTGCCCACCTGAGCCTCCCAAAGTGCTGAGATTATAGGCATAAGCCACTGCACCTGGCCAATTGTGTTTTGAAATGTGAGAAGGACATGTTATTTTGGAGTGGCCAGGGGTGGACTGATATGATTTGGATTTGTGTCCTCACCCAAACCTTGTGTTGAATTGTAATTCCCATGATTGAAGCAGGGGACTGGTGAGAGGTGATCGGATCATGAGGATCATGAGGTGATTGGATCAAGCGGATTTCCCTCTTGCTGTTCTCATGATAGTAAGTGAGTGCTTAGATAATTGGCTGTTTAAAAGTGTGTACACACCCCTCCCCACACACCAGTCATGTGAAGATGTGCCTTCTTCCCCTTCACCTTCTGTCACTATTGTAAGTTTCCTGAGGCCACCCCAGAAACAGAAACCTGTACAGCCCACAGAACCATATGCCAACTAAACCTCTTTTATTTATAAATTAACAGGAGCATGCCACCATATGAAACATAAATCATAAAGAAGTCAATAAACCATACCCATCATACACAAAAATTAAACTTAAGACAGATCATAGACTTAAACATAAATATAGACTTTCTGCAAGGACAAAATCTTCACAATCTTGGAGAAGGCAAAGATTTCTTAGACAGGTCATGAAAGGCATTAACCATAAAAGCAAAAATGATATATTTGAGTTTACCAAAATTAAAAACTCATGCTCATCAAAAAAGACAGTTAGGGAAATGAAACAGTAACCCTAAGACTGGAATAAAATATTTGTATTATATAAATCTGACAAATGACTTATATCAAATTAAATAAAGAACAACTACATATCATCAACAAAAAAGGTAAAGAACCCAAACAATAATTGGTAAAAGACTTTCTCAGGTACTTCATAAGATGTATGAATAACAAATAATTATATAAAAATGTTCTCAATAGCAGTCATCCAAGAAATTTAAATTAAAACCACAAGATATACACCCACCAGAATGGCTAAAATTAAAAAAACACGAACAATTCCAAGTGATAGCAGAGTGGAGAGCAACTGAAACTCTCATAAATTGTTGGATGAAATGTAAAATGGCATAAATACTTTAGAGAACTGTTCAGAAATATCTTATAAACTCTATAACCCAGCAATTCCAGTCCTAGGCATATGCCCAAGAGAAATAAATGCATAAGTCCACAAAAAAACTTGTATAAGATATTCATAGCAGCTTTATGTATATTGGCTAAAAACTGAAAACAACCCAAATATACATCAGTAGCAAGGTTGATAAACAAATGACATAGCCATGCAATGGAATACTGAGCAGTAAAAAAAGAACTACTAATAGCCACAAAAACATGGACTAATCTCAGTAATATGTTGACTGAATGGAGTGAGATGTAAAAAAATATAGTGTTTGATTTCCATTTACATGAATACCTGAATTAGATGAATATATGAATTATGTAGAAACCAGAATAATGATCACTTTAGAGTGAGAGAAGGGGATGGTGTTTGGAACAGGCATACCATTACTTCCTGGGTTGATGGAAACACTCCATTATCTTTATCTGGATGATGACTATATGAGCATTATACATTTGTCATAATTGACCCAGCTGTATATTTGATACTTGTGCATCTAACTTATGCAAAATATACCTTAATAAAGTACTACCACTAACAAAAGAGATAAGCCCAACAACTTTCCAATGACAAAATACATCAAGCCACAGATTAACAAGTCGTATGACCCCTCCAAAATGACAAATATAGAGAGTATCATAACTAGATATATCATAGTAAAGCCACCAAAAATAAAAAATAAAGAGAAAACTTTTAAGACAAAGAAAAGTTTACCTCCAAAAGAGTTGTAATTGGCAATTGGCTTTGATAGAAAGTCAATTTTTCATGGAAACAATGAAAAATGAGAAAATCATGAAATAACTTCAAAGTATAAAAAATAAAATGACTGCCAATCAAGGCTATCCTGGCCAACATGGTGAAACCCTGTATCTACTAAAAATACAAAAATTAGCTAGGCCTGGTGGCAGGGGCCTGTAATCCCAGCTACTTGGGAGGCTGAGGCAGGAGAATCACTTGAACCAGGGAGGCAGGGGTTGCAATAAGCTGAGATCACACCATTACACTTCAGCCTGGGTGACAAGAGTGAAACTCCATTTAAAAAAAAAAATTGTATACAATGAGAAAATAGCCTTAAGAAACAAAGGCAAAGCAAAGACATTTTCAGACAAACACTAACTGAGAAAACATATCTTCAGTAGAACGGCACTAGAAAAAATATGAAAGGACATTATTTTTAAATTTTTCAATCTCAGGAGCTTAGAGATACAAAAAAAGAAAAATAGCAAGAAAATGGAAAATCTAATCTAACTGACTGCACTCAACAACAGTAATTATGTTTTGTAGAATATATATATATATATAAAACAAAGTATAGCATAGAAATCAGGAGGGAGGAAAAGGAGTTAAAATCTTCTACCACTTTTACACAGAGATAAAAGTATTACTTAATACTGGACACTGATATGTCAAGAATGCATGATATAATCTCTAGAGTAATGATTAAAAGAATAGCAGAGGACTGGCCAGACATGGTGGCTCATGCCTGTAATCCCAGCACTTTGGGAGGCTGAGGTGGGCGGATCATGAGGTCAGGAGATTGAGATAATCCTAGCCAAGATGGTGAAACCCTGACTCTACTAAAAATACAAAAAATTAGCCGGGCATAACGGCAGGTGCCTGTAATCCCAGCTACTCAGGAGGCTGAGGCAGGAGAATCACTTGAACCCAGGAGGCAAAGGTTGCAGTGAGCTGAGATCACACCACTGCACTCCAGCCTGGTGGCAGAGCCAGACTCTTTCTTAAAAAAACAAAAACAAAAACAAAAATAATAGTACAGGACTAAACAACTTACTAAGCCAAAGATGGGGTGATGAAATATTTAAATATTCTTAATCAGTGCAAAAGAGGCAAAAAAAAAAAAAAAGAGAGATAGAGAGAGAGAAGAAAAAAGGACAGGAAAAATAGATTACAATAGAAAATTGTGGATTTAAAGTTAAATATACCTATAACTACATTACATATATATGAGATAAATGCTCCAATTAAAAGGCAAAAATCATGAATATTGAGTTTAAAGAACAACTATATGCTGATTACAAAATACAAATAAAATATAAGAATACAAAAAAATTGAAAATTAAAAGATGGGAAGTTATATCATGTAAACACTCATGAAAGCTGGTATAGCTACATTAGTATAAGACAAAGTAGATTTTAATACAAAAAGTATTAAAAGAGATAAAGACATGCATTTCATAATGGTAAAACTTTCAATTAACTGAGAAGATACTGCATTCTAAATTTGTATATACCTAATAATACAGCCTGAAAATACATAAAGCAAACACTGACAGCACTACAAAGAGGAATAGACAAATCCACAATCATAGTAAGAGATTTTTAACACCTGCTCTTGGTAACAGATACAAGAAATGAGCAAAAATATAATGAAAATATAGAAGATTTGAACTAAACAATTACAAATTTGATTTCATTGACACATGTAGAAAACTGTACAAGCAACTGCCAAATAGAAGTTCCTTTTAAGTTCTTTACACAGGAACATTTACAAAAATGACCATATGCTCAGCCCTAAAGAAAGTGTTAAAAATGTCAATGGAATGAAATAATACAAAGTGTATTATCTGACCACAGAAGGATAAAGCCATAAATCTCCTTCTAGATGACCCATGGGCCAAAGAAGAAACCATGAAGGACTTAAGAAGCAGCATAGCACAGGATTTAGGAATCAGCATACCACTGTGAGGTTTAAGTCACTGCAAGAAGGCAAGAAGACATAAAAGGCTTATGGATTGAGAAAGAGACATTAAATTTGTATTATTCAACAATAATATAATTGTGTGTATTAAATTAATTTTTAAGCAAGACTACCACAATAAATTATTAGAACTGAAAAGTAACTTAGCAAAGTTGCTGAATACAAGACCAGTATACTAAAAATTAATTGCATCTACATACTAGCAACAAAGAGTTAGACAATGTAATTTTTAGAACATATATGATTGACAATAATATTCTAAAACTAAATATCTAGAAATAAACTACATGAGAGATATGCAAGACATCTACACATCTACATCTAGTAGAAAACTAGAAAAAGGATTGAGGGCAACTTAAAAAGCCTAAATAAATGAAGAGATATACCATGTTCATGGATTGGAAGGTTCAATCTTATAAAAATGTCAGTTTCCCAAATTGATCAAGATTATCCCAACATAGATTCAAGACAATCCCAATCAAAATACTAGCAGTATGAATGTTGGTATATGTTTAACTTGAAAAACTCTAACTTAGCAAAGAGCAAGGAATAGGCAAAATATCATTGAAGGAGGAGGAAGAAATAAAGGAGAAGAAGGAAAAAACAGAAAGAGGAGAAGGTAGGTGAAGACAAGGAAGATGAAGAGAGCAATAATAACAAGGTAAAAGGCCTTCCACAGCTGGATATAAAATTTTATTATTAAGCTACAGTCATTAAAACAGTATAGTATTGATAAAAGGAAAAATATACCAGTTGAACTAAGAATCCAGAGACAGAACCATTTTTAAATAGACACTTGATTTACGACAAAAAAATGGTACCACAGAGTAGTAAGGAAAGAATAATATTTTTGATAAATAATTTTGAATCAACTGGCTATCCATAAGAGAAAGAAATTGGCCATTTCCTCATACCACATAGAAAAATGAATTCCGGATAAATCTAAAAGATAAAAAACAAAAATTATAGAAGATAACAAAAAAGCATTATAATTTTGAGGTAGAGAAGGATTTTCTTAGATAGGACATAAAAAGAATTAAATATGAAGACAAAGAATGCTAAGTTGATAACATTAAAATAACTTTAATAATAAGACATTATTAAGGAAAAAAACAAGGTATTTGCAACACATATAACTGACCAAGATTATATAAGCGGATATTCAAATGGCAAATAAACATATGAAGAAAGGTTCAGCTTCATTAGTAATCAGGGAAATGCAAATTATAATCACAATAAGATACTTCTACACACCCTTGAAAATGGCTAAAATTTAAAAAACTAACAAAACAAAGTCATACCCAAAATGCAGAAAATAAGAGAAAAAGAACTCTCATACACTACTAAGGAGAGCATAAATTAATACAACTACTTTGGAAAGCTGTTTGCTATTATCCATCAAAGTTGGATATATGTACATCCTCTGATCCAGAAATTCCACCTTAGGCACCGAACAAATGTATGCAAGTATGCACCAAAAGACATATACAAGAATGTTCATAGGCGCATTATTTATAAAAGCCAGAAAGTGGGAATAATCCAAATCTTCATTAGTAATAGAATGGATAGGTAAACTATGGTACATTCATTTGGTAGAATAAGTACAGCAATAAAAATGAACAAAGTACAGTTATCCTCAACACCATGAACAAGTCAAACACACACAACACACACACAGTCACACACACACACAAATAAATAATAAATTATTCTATTTCTATAAAATTCTAAAACAGATGAAACTAATCTCAGGTATTGGAAGTCATGTCAGTAGTTACCTTTGGGGTGTAAGAGGGAGCACATGGTAGGAGGTGTCCCATGAATACTTATAAATTTGTGATTTTCTGCATGTATACAATGCACCAGTAAAAAAGTTTTACAACATTTTTAATTATGTAGAGGTAAAATTGAGTTAATAAAAAAGCTAACTAAGAACTCAATGTGACATAAAAGAACTGGTAGAACATCTTATACTTAACTTGAATACAATTCAAAAATCCAATTGTACTGATGTGATATTTGGTAGCTTAGACCAAAATTTCACCTTGTAGTACTATCTTGAGTTAGTCTCTATCTGCTTTTGCAACAGTCTGTGTCTTAGAAAGGTACAGTCCCTGTCTTGGAAATGTAGAGTCTGTTTCTTGGAGGTGTACGTCTTGTGCAACATCTTTTGTCCTATAGTTCAAATGGAAACTAAACAACAACTGGTTCTGTTTCTTACTAACAAAGGCTAAATTATTTACTAGTTGGGACACTGTAATAGGAAAATTACTAAATAATTTCTTTCTCTCCCACAGAAGCAGAGAAGCATAGAAAAACATAACAGCTATTTTCATTGTCAAGAAACTTGTTATAATTTTTTGTATCTTTTTTTAAACAGGAGAAAAAATTGTTTTAATTATGTACATACACATGGGAGTCCCACAAAAATATGAGACATTAATTTTTTGCATCTTTAAGACCAAAATAATTGGAGCAAGTGTTATTGATATACACTAATAAACCAAAAAGGAACAAACCTTGTAGATCACCAAATTCTCATTATTTGATCTTCTTTGTATGAGCTGTAAATATTTCCATGCTAATTATGTTTAAAAAATAATATATAATTCACACACATATATGTGATGTTAAAATTATGGTGAATTACTAACAATCATTAACCCTGTGTGTTCATAGTGATTCTTTAAACTTTTCTGTGTTTGACATCTTTTATCATAAATAGTTGGGAGGAGCCTTGTGTAATTACATACAATATGATCTTAATCGTATTTTTTAAAGTTCATCAAAACCTGGAAATAAACCAAAATGTTAACAATGGTCATTTCTGGATGGTAGTGTTGTTTTTCCTCCTTACATTGCTATAATTTTTCTGTAAGTAAATTTTCCTTTTTTAAAAAATTTTTACTTTTTATTTATTTATTTTTTATTTTTTGAGACGGAGTCTTGGTCTGTTGCCGAGGCTTGAGTGCAGTGGCGCAATCTCAGTTCACTGCAACCTCAGCCTCCCAGTAGCTGAGATTACAGGCGTGCACCATGACACCCAGCTAATTTTTGTATTTTTAGTAGAGATGGGGTTGGCCAGGCTGGTCTCCAACTCCTGACCTCAGGTGATCTGCCTGCCTCGGCTTCCCAAAGTGCTGGGATTACAGGCATGAGCCACTGTACCTGGCTAAATTTTTACTTTTTAAAGAGGAAATACTGTAAATCACTGGGAAAACAAACAAAAGTTGCTGCTTCCTAAGAAAGCATTTTATCTTTGAGCTTCTAAGTTAATAAAATCCTGTCTCCATATAATATTCATTATTAAGAATATTTGGGGTTATAGTGTCATTTAAATACTGAGGATACTCTGGTATGTCTTGCAGTAGGCACTGCAGACAATTTTTTAATGCCTTAGCTAATGTTTAATTAAAGAACTGAACTGAAAAAAGTGATGTAGCGCAGTTAAAGTAAAAAAATGTGGGGTTCAAATTCAATCTGTGCCCTTATTATTTGTGTGAATTTAGGCATGTTACTTAAACTCTGTGTTCTACTCCTCATCTGTAGAACGGAAATAAGACAAGTGACTTCCCAATATTTTTGTAAGGATTAATTGAGAATACATCTGTAAAACCTAATATGGCGCCTTGTCCATAAATTGTGTTCAATTAGGAGAGGGCTAAAATAATTAGATAATATAATAAGCAGCTAAACAATGTCTGACAAGCAGCCAGTAGTGGATAAGTAGTAATCTATAGACCAGAATGATTTTTTTTCTGTGATCTTTTGTTTTCTACACAGAATGTCATGGTCTACTAGAATGGGAGTTTCAAGAGAGCTACTTCCCCAGGGCCTAGGACAGTGCCTGGAGGGCAGCAGGCATGCCATAACAGACTGCTGAAACAATGGAAGCAGGAACATGTCATTGCAAGGATGGACTGAAGAATGAATGGCCTTAGAGATATCTTGGTTCAGTAAGCGTAAGAGAAGATGGAAGTTGCTCTGGTTGTAGTGGGCACAGGCTGAGCTATTTCAGTGAAGACAGGTTTGACTGAACCTTCCTCAGGGCAATGGCCACAGGGATAGGTGGAAGGAGCTGTCAGTTTGCTGGGCTTTTGGGATGCTCAGAACAGGCAAATCTCATCAAGCGGCTTCTGAATTTAAAACCTGTACCTGGTGTCCCTTTGCTGCTAGGATAAAATCCAAACTCCTTCCCAGGCCTATCAGCCTCTCGCCTGACCTCTGGCTACTCTCCTCCTCTCACTCCAATGTCTGGCTGCATTGGACTTTTTCCAGTTCCTAAATACTAACATGCTATCTTCTGCCTGCAGTGCCTTCTGCCTTCCAACTCACACTTTATCCACTCATGGCTCACCTGTTTCTAACATCTAGTGTGTACATATCCTTCAGGTATCAGCTTAAATGTCACTTACTTGAGAATCTTCCTTAACAAATACCCCTTCCCAAACTTGCCCATCCTCCTGGTGAGGTTAGAGACCCTTCCTGTGTGTCCTCAAAGTTCTCTGTATTTGCTCTACTTTAGAACTTATTACCCTTTAAGGTAGTTTTGGGGTCTTTCCCTGACAATTAGAGTGTAAGTTCCAAGATATTAATGATTTTCATGTTTTCTTTACTGCTTCACCAAGAGTGCCGAGAATAATGTCTGCCTAATAGTAGCCACTCCACAAATATTTGTTGAATAAAATGAATAGATTTCCATATCTAGATTGTAGTAAGTTCCATGAGGTCTGGTTTTGTGTTGGTTCCTGCATCATTAACAGAAAGTAGGTCTGGCACAGAGTAGTTACTCATCAAATATTTATTGAATAAATAAATGTTATTTAATACTGATTATCCATTTTTACTTCATGTAAGTGCTTATTTCAGGGAACAAATGAGATGTTAGTGTCAAATATTTCAGTTGTTTCACCTTTTATTCTATTAATGCTCCCATATTTTGTGCTGCTTTTACATTCGAATTATTCACTTAGCAACACTTAAACATTCTCTGCTATCTGTGATATACAGCACCAATGATACCAATTCCCAATTTTGAAAAATTTACTTACTATCTACCTTTGTTGTTTTTATTATTGTTACCATGTAGTTTGGGTTTAGAATAAGCCCACCAAGGGCCACCAAAGCCCAAACAACAAGTATTACTATCTTTAACACTTGACTTTAAGTCTTTCATCAAGGAAAATAAATCAATAAATCAGACACCTGAATTTAGTTAAATCCCTTGAAAACCACCTCAAATCACCTTTGTAAATAGCAGTAATGCAAACAAATAAGTCGATTCTCAGAACATCAGTATGCAATCCTACAATAACTTGGAGAAAAGTTAACCTTGCAAAATATCCATCTCTCATTCTCAGAAAAATATATCTAGAATTAAGCGGGGCAAAAAGGTGAACAAGGGCATCAAAATTCCATTAGCCATACGTTTCTTCTTTTATTTAATAATATATAAACATAAACAACTTTCTAGGACCTGGAGGTTGTTGATTTGTTTGTTTGTTTTGCAGGATTTTTTGGTAGATATCTGTCATTACATTTAAAGTAAATGTTCTCTTCATTATTAATTATACCAAGATTCATCCATTGTTGACTTGCTAAGCAACCAAGCCATGAAGGTCATTTTTTATTTATTTTTTTGAGACCGTCTCACTCAGTCACCCAGGCTGGAGTGTAGTGGCACAATCTTGGCTCACTGCAACCTCTGCCTACTGGGATCAAGCAATTCTTCTGTCTCAGCCTCCTGAGTAGCTGGGATTATAGGCACAAACAACCACAACCGGCTAATTTTTGTATTTTTAGTAGAGACAGGGTTTCACATGTTGGCTAGGCTGGTCTCAAACACCAGACCTCAGGTGATCCACCCGTCTCAGCCTCCCAAAGTGCTGGGACTACAGGCGTGAGCCACCATGCCTGGCCTATCAGGATCATTTAATTTTTATTTAGTACATGAGCTGGTGATATTGAAAGTGCTGCAAGTCTTCTTATCAGAGCAGAATCAGCTAGTTGGACTTTCTGCTAAATGATGAGCAAATTTGCAGCATCACTCTCATTGTTCATGCCTGTGGAGTGATTAATGGTAGCCAGAGTTAAGACCCTCAGCCAGTGGTATATCAAATGAGACTGGGACATAAAGCAATTTGCCCTGATGCCATAAATGCTTTTGAAATTGATTTGAATTAATTAATCTTTAAACCATCTGGTTTCAGAAAGGATTTATGACCATGTCCAAAGGCACAGTAAATATAATCCAGCAAGATAAAAATATATGAATAAGTAGGTGAGGCCAATGTGGCACAGGAGAAATACGGATGAGGCATCACAGGGCTCCTTTCCTCTTACCTGTGTACTGCAACCCCCTGTACTCGCTTATTGCCCCAGGAGGTTTTAAATTGGGCCAGTAGTGGAAAAGCATTTGCACAGCTGGAGGCTTCACTTGTGAAGGCCCATACGCAATCACATACAAAAGATCCTAAAGGAAACAGCAAGCATATTTTGACTTAGCATCATGAAATAAAAATAAAGGTAGAGACTTCAGCATTACCAAAGCAGTGAAAATTCTAATGGAGGCGTTTGAGGTGAGTAATTTCTCTGGAATCTCATGCAGTCATGTTTCATAGATTAGATCACATTAAAATATTATATTTGTATGATTTATGAATTTATTGGTCCTTCTGTAAATGAGCCCTCACAGGTAGCGTGCAAAGTACTATATCTTTTAACAAATTCATCTCTAATCAGATTGATGTTAAAGAAAGATTTTAGAATAACATAAGCCAGTTTGCCAAATACTGCATTTGAAAAAATATTTTCCTAATCACATTTCTTAAACATTCACATCTCCCTTTTAAAAGAGGACAGATTCTCAAGCAACCTTTCAAATTAAATAAAACTGTCATAACATATAATATTAGCTTAATTCCAAGAATAAGATACATCCAATTACTTTATCCGTCAAGACACGATGTTCTGAAAGTACCATTTCTGCTCTAAATGATAAATAACCATGAAAAAAAGAATCATAGGTTCTACCACATCAAAATATTAGGACATCAACAAATTTGACCTAAACAACAATTTTAATATGTAAACAATTTTTACTGTATTATACAAATTAAGTTTGTGACTATGGGTTAAATTTAACCCAAAACTTACTTTCCAGACTTCTTGTTTATATTTCATGAGGCATTCCAGTAATTGACAATGATACACTGTAATGTAGAAAATGTAATTCATACATGAAATGTAAATACCAAACAAAACATCCTTTGATATAAATATAACAAATCTCTTCAGTATGAATGACTTTTCAGTCTCTAATCATCAAATAAGAAACAACTCTCTCTCCATATAGCCATGCTTTAAAAAAATCACTTAAGCCCTTGACTTTATCAAGCTTTGTCCCAAGGTCCTTGAGAAGTATTTCATGCTTCATGTTAACAATGGAAATATTTTTAAAGTCCCTATTAATCATACATTCACAAAATAAACTTATATCAACATAAGATCTACATAAGAAAAAAACCCAGCCCAACAGAATCATAATAAAAGCTCACATTTATTGAGCATTCGTTATTTGCTACATACTGTAGAAAGAGCTTTATATGTATTATCTTACAATTGCCATGGCACAGTCAGGAAACTAAGACTCAGTGTCCAACTTGCCTAAGGTTGAATGGATAGCAAGTGACAGACTTGATGGATTAGAGTGGAGCTTTTCATTTCATCCTCAGTTCCATCTTGTAGAGGAATTTTTAAAAGCTACACAACATCAAGCTTCCTTGACTTGCTTATCTTCACTTGGGGAAGAAAGATACTTTCAACCTAGTTAGATGCCTTTTGATACCTTCCTTAATTTATATTCCAGGCCTGTCCTGACACTGAAGCAGTTCACACTTTATTCACCAGTGACCTCCCTGTCATTCAGTCCAATGCACATTTTTCAGTCTGCATCTTACTTGACTTTTCAGCCACATTCAGTACTGCTGACTACTCTCTCCGTTTTGAAACACTCTTTCCTTGGCTTCATAATATGAATGACCCTCCCCTGTCGCCTGTGGTGGACAATACTGTTGCTACTTAACTGCTATCAACACCCTTTTTTCCTTGTCCAATTGCCAATTGATATGGTTAAACTGTGTGTCCCCACCCAGATCTCCTCTTGAATTGTAATCCCCAGGTTTTAGGAAGAAACCTAGTGGGAAGTGATTGGATGGGGGCAGTTTCCACGATGCTGTTCTCGTGATAGTGAGTGAGTTCTCACGAGATCTGAAGGTTTCATAAAGACGGTTTTCCCTGCAATTGCTAGCTCTCTCTTTCCTGCCACCATGTGAAGAAGGTCTTTGCTTCCCCTTCACCTTCTACCATGATTGTAAGTTTCCTGAGGCTTCCCCAGCCCTGTAGAACTGAGTCAAATAAACCTCTTTTCTTTATATATTACCCAGTCTCTGGCAGTTCTTTATAGTAGTGTAAAATGGATTCAGACACCAATATAAAGATTACAAAAGCAAGATACTTTCCCAGGGCCCCTTGCAGCTAGAGGTAGCCATGTGACTCAGTTCTGGACAGTTAAAAATGAAAAGAAAATCTGCTGGGGAGCTTCTGAGATATACTTTCTCTCTCTGATAAAACAAAAGAGGTACACCAGGAGACTTTTCTCTTACTGACCCAGTTTGATCCTATTACCTGTTTTTGGTTGTAGTCATGTGAGGTTATAATAACCTCCACAGTGGCAGCCTTCTTGCAAATATAAGGGGAATTCCAAGATCTCAGCTCAGCCCCCTGATATTGTGGAGCTATCTTCAGGACTTCCTATTAAGTAAACAACCAAAGTGCTTATACCTTAAAGCCTGTCAGCTAAAGACATCCTAACAGATACAACCTTTCTACCTCTTTGGAGAGCTCATCCTCTTCCACTGGGCCATTATCTGTTGGAGTTCCTGAAGGCCTAGTCACAGAACCACTCCACATTTCATTCGTTCTCTGCTCTCCCCTAAGCAATCTCACGCTCATACCCAACTTCAGTGGCCCAACTTCAGTGGCCATCTACATGCAGTTCAGTGAAGGTCACTGGAGACTTGTGTATGGGCTCGAAGTTCATTAGCTCTAGTCCAAAGCTCCGTTCTGAGCTCCAGACCCATAATACAACTACCTAATCACCATCTCCTATTAGGCGTCTCAAAGATACAGTGAACACAACACGTCTGAAACAGATCTCAAGATCCTCCTTCAGAGGCCTGATCTTCTTCTTTCAATGCCTCCTTTAACAGTGAGTAGAACCACTGTTACAGTTTGGATCTGTGTCCCCACCAAATCTCATGTTCAATTGTAATCCCCAGTGTTGGAGGTAGGGCCTGGTGGAAGGTAATTGGATGATAGGGGTGGATCCTTCATGAATGATTTAGTGCCATCCCTTTGGTGCTGTTATCATGATAGAGTTCTCACAACATCTGCTTGTTTAAAAGCATGTGGTGCTTCCCCTTCTCTCTCTTCCTCCTGCTCCAGCCACGTAAGACATGCTTCTCCTTTGCCTTCTACCATGATTCTGAGTTTTCTGAAGCCCTCCTTAGAGGCAGGAGCCACTGTGCTTTCTGTATAGCCTAAAGAACCATTAGTCAATGATACCTCTTCTCTTTATAAATTACCCAGTCTCAGGTATTTCTTTATAGCAGTGCAACAACAAACTACTACAACCATCATGCATCCAGTTAGTGCATCCAGAAACCCACTCTACCAATATGTCACCAAGTCCTATCAATGTTACTTCCTAAATAGCTCTCAGATAGATCTGCTTTTTCTTCCGTTTCAATTGTCCCTGCCTTTAAAGTGCCTAGACAAATGCAATGACCTCCTTCCAGGTCAATCTATATCCAACCTGGCTTCTTTTCAATCCGTTCTTAACTGTAGCAAGGGTGACACACAACACAGCCCACTGAAAGCCCTTCAGCAGCTTCCCATTAGATTTGGAAAAAACACAAGAGGACTCCCTAACAGAGCTCAAACATCCTGCATGTTCCTGCCCATAGAACTCTAAATCTAATCTCATACCAGGGAGCTCTCACTCTGAGTTCCAGCTACACTAATCCTTCAGTCTCAGCTGTTTGCCAGACTCCCCTATGACACATGAGATTCCTCTTCCTGAACCACCCCTCCTTGTAGGCCTTGTTCACACAACTCATCCTGCAGTTCTCAAACCAAAGGTTACTTCCTCAAAGAAGCCCTCCTGATTTCCTCAATGAAAGCAAAATTTGCTTTTATAGAGTCTTACAGCATAACATACTTGCACTTCTCACAAGTGAAACTTTACACTTAAGTTTATAATTATTTGATTAATGTCTTCTCACCTCTCACCAACCATATTGATGATAAGCTTCCTGAGATGAGGATGCAGTCAGTCCCATGTCACTAACTATGGAGTGCCTAGCACATGGTGGATACTGATTGAA